>JANVCQ010058313.1:0-10487 GCA_025531925.1 Erythroxylum plowmanianum
TTGTTTTCTATATATAGAATCAGAATATGTTCTTAGTACACAGTTTCCTTCTCTTTTGACAGTAACTTAAATATGTACATTTAGTTTTGCTTTTGATCTGCCACTTATTTGTACAGTAAGTACAGATGTTTCTGTTGATGCAGATGGAAAGGTCTAAGATGGTAAGAATTTGGCAAAAGCTGACATTAATTTCTTAAAGCATACAGCTTAAACTTTGAAAATTGCCATCAAAATCCAAACTTTGATTATGATCCTCGTGTACTATTTGCAGTACTGATTCAGGCTTCATCTATTATTGCTAAACTAAAAATGACAATGCACGTCAATGGGTTTGTTGCCTTCCAAACCATTAGACAATGTTAATAGATGCTATGCATATTTATTGTCATATTAATGCTGATTTCTCAAACTTCTGATGTGTTATCACCTCTGAATTGAGAGTAGATGTACAGACTATCATCTCCGACATGTCTGTGACGTTGCTAGTGAAGAGGGTTGCTGGATCGAACCAATCATGCACTAAGATGTTTGTTCTTAGAACATTACATCAGATGCTTTGGAATACACAAATGGAGACCTGTCACATCATCCTATACGAGAGGTGCCTGTTAAATGCATGTTGGGTTAGGATGACAGGAACGAGATTCTCAATTTTTTGAGTGTTTCAACTTTCAACCCTTCTGTTATCAGACGACGAGGTCAAGAATCAATTTCTGATAACATAGAATCAAACATTAAGGATAGGGATTTCCTGTCTCTACTTGTTCCAAGTTCTAGTAGCTGGCATTGGAAGAAACTTTTGAGCTTGGGAAATGAAGCTGCAGGTGTATTTCAATCTGTAAGTAGTTCTCTTCTTTCCCAGAAACTCTCTCTTTCTGTTATATGGAACGAAATCAAGCCTCATGAGGATAAAGTTGGTTGGAGTAGATTTGTATGGTGCCCTTTACACATCCCAAGGCACTCTTTTTTTCTCTTGGCTTGTCTTGTTGAATAGATTGCCTACAAAGGACAGGTTGAGCAGTTGGGGCTTGGTTACTGATGGAGCTTGCTTGCACTGTTCTGGTGGTTCTGAGTCTCGGGATCACTTGTTTATGAGCTGTTGGTTACTGATGGAGCTTGCTTGCACTGTTCTGGTGGTTCTGAGTCTCGGGATCACTTGTTTATGAGCTGTTCTTATGTGAAATTTATCTGGAAGGAGCTGTTGTTGGCTTGTGGATTTTGTCGAGATCCTGGTTCTTGGACTTTTGAGTTTCAATGGTTGATTGGTGTTGGTAAGGGCAAATCGCTGCGCTCTATTTTGCTTCGATTAGCCTGGAATGCTTTAGCTTATTGGGTATGGAGGGAGCGCAACTATCGATTGTATTGTTCTATTTTTAAGTCTGAGTTAGATCTTCGTGCTATCATCAAGGAGTCTGTTAGGCTTAAGGTCTTAGGTTGTCGGAACCTGCCACAACACCTGCCACAACTACCACAGACGCATCAACGCAAATGCACAGCCGCCCTGCACAGCCTGTACAGTGAAAGGACAGTTAGTTACGATTCTTACGATTTGTTTTTTTCTTCTCTCTCTTTTCCTTCACTTGTATAAAACCGTGTACAGCGTCTTCCTTTTACATATATAAAAAACAAAGAGAACTTTCTCTTCTACTCTTCTTCTGCTTCTATCGCTCTCCCATGGTTTTGACATGGTATCAAAGCAGGTTATACCTTTGATTTATTAACGCTACTTACAACATGTCTCAACACGATGAGAATGATAGTGACATCAACACACTCGAAGATGATGCTGGGCTTGACTCCTACTCCATCGCAGCATCCGAAAACCCAGGAAGCATCTTGGTGATATCATTGCTTGATTGAAATAATTACCTGTCGTGGAGCCGATCCATGAGTATTGCTTTGGGAGCTAAAGACAAGTTAGGATTCGTAAATGGTGACATAAACAAACCAGAGAACAACCCATCTCTCCTCCGAAAATGGCGCACTGCAGATAAAATGGTAACCTCCTGGATCTTAAACTCCATTAGTAAAGAAATCGCTGATTCCTTTCTAGTAGTCACAACTGCTAGAGACTTGTGGGACGAATTAAAATCTAGATACGGGGAGAGTGATGGGCCACATATTTATCAGCTCATGCAAGAAATAGGAAATCTGAGGCAGGGGAATGGGTCAGTAACGGCATATTTCATAAAGTTAAAAAAGCTATGGGATGATTTGAATTGTCTAATGCCTTTTGCGAGATGTGCCTGCGAAGCCAACGATAAGAATAGGTCAGTGGAGAATAATATGAAGCTTGTTCAGTTTCTGATGGGATTAAGGGAAGATTATAGCCATGTGGTTGGACAGATTATGCTAAATGACCCACTACCGCTTGTGAGTAGAGCCTACTCCATGATTCTGACAATAGAAAGGCATAAAAGTATATCTCAACACCGTGGAGAAGGAGACAACTTGAATATTGCGTTAATGGCTAAGCAAGGCAGTTACAAGAAAATTGAAGGTAGAGACACTGGAAATACAAGCAACTATAGGAGGAAATTTAACTCAAGAAAAGAAGACAAATACTGTGACCATTGTCACAAAAGGGGACACACCATCGATACCTGCTTCAAACTACACGGAATACCAGATTGGTTCAAAGAGCTAAAGGAAAAACGGGCTAGAGAGAAGAGTCACCTTGCTGCTACTGTGATGGAGACACCTATTGAACATAGACCAGTGAGCACAGAATCAACTGAAAAAGAGGTGGATATCAACGTGCTTGTCCAACAAGTAAATGAATTAATGAAGTGCATGAGAGGTAAAGGTAACGCAGAAACCAACCACGTTGCTTTTAGCAACTTTGCAGGTAAGAACTTTTCTCTACATGAGTCGAATACTGCCTCGAATGCTAAAGGTTCATGGATAGTAGACTCAGGGGCATCTGCCCACATGTGTTCAAATATAAACCATTACTCCAACATAACATCTTCTGGTTTGTTTGGTTCTATAACTCTTCCTGATGGAAATACCAAACCTGTAACTATCATGGGTAGCGTCCCCCTGAACTCAGAAGTCACCCTCAACAATGTCCTACATGTGCCAACATTCCATCATAATTTATTATCTGTACACAAGTTAGCATCACAAAACAACCTGGCAGCCATCTTCATTTCTGATAAATTATATTTGCAGGACCCATGGACTGATTATGTGGTGGCCATTTGCGAGGAGGAGGCTGGCATCTACAAACTCACGCCACAACACTTCCTACCAGCCAAAACACTAAAAGGTCCTTCATAGCGTTTTTACTTGAACAATTCTGTTGCCTGTAATGTAACCAGTGATGTTGACATTTGGCATTTACGCTTGGGACACGTATCCAAGAAAACAATTATGCATATTTCTGGCATCAAAAATCCTAAGTTCAAATCTTTTTGTGATATCTGCCCCCTTGCCAAACAAACTAGAAAACCGTTTAAATGACATCCCATACATACCCGAAGACCTTTTGAATTGTTACATATAGACCTCTGGGGCCCTTATAGCATACCAAATTTAGATGGGTCTGAATACTTCATTACCTTCGTAGATGACTTTACCCGGGCCACCTGGACCATCTTGATAAAAACAAAATCTCAAACTCCAAGTGTCTTAATCGATTTTATAACCATGATTGAAAAGCAATTCTCTACCCCCATCCTTGCAATAAAAACTGATAATGGAAGTGAGTTTGTAAATACTTCGTGTCGCGAGTACCTCAAATCCAAAGGAATAACTCACCAAAAAACATGTGTTTACACTCCTCAACAAAACGGGGTTGTGGAACGAAAACACAAACACTTGCTACAAATTACCCGAGCCCTCTTATACCAATCCAACTTACCCAAACATTATTGGGGGGAAGCCTTATTAACCTCCACCTATATCAGCAACCGACGACCCACCAAAGTCTTATCCTGGCTCTCTCCTTATGAAAAATTATACCACAAACCTCCCACATATGATCACATGAAAGTTTTTGGGTGCCTCTGTTATGCCACAAATACCAAACCCCACAAAGAAAAGTTAGAACCCAGAGCCACTAAGTGTATCTTTCTTGGATATGCTTCTGACAAGCAAGGTTACAAGGTCCAAGACTTAACATCTAAAAGCATATTCATTAATAGAGATGTTGTCTTTTACGAAACCAAATTCTTGCCACACACCAACCCAACCCCACCTACACCCAAACAGCAGATTTATATACACTTTGACCAACACGCCCACTTTCCAGACCATGCTATTGATTACTCTCCTATTTCTCCCACTACATCAACATCAGACCCCACTGCTCATACCCCATTATTACCCTCCAATCCTCATACTCCATCTGGCTCAAATCCAACCACACCCTCCTATTATCAAACCCATACCAACACTGACCCACCTTCTTCACCTACCATCGCTGATCAGCCACCACCAAACCCTCCACGCATAAGCACTAGACCAAAATTTCGACCACCTTACCTTGATGACTACGTCTCCTCTGTCCACGCCACATCTCCTCCTACGTCTCATGCCACCACATCCTCAGTCCAGGTACCTCCTCTTCTTGACTCTTACCCTTCTTTCCTTGTCAATGTTTCTGCTGCCCATGAACCGCTGTCTTACGACAGTGCTAGCAAGGATCCTTTATGGATCGCACCGATGGAAGCTGAACTCACTGCCCTGGAGCTTAATCATACCTGGACCCCTACGGTATTACCCCCAGGTAAAAAGGCTTTATCAACCAAATGGGTTTTTAAAATAAAACGTCACTCCGACGGTTCTGTGGACAGACGCAAAGCCCGATTAGTGGTTAAAAGCTTCAGTCAAACCGCGGGGATCGATTATTCTGCAGTTTTCTCCCCTGTCGCCAAGATCACTTCGGTCCGACTACTCCTTGCCGTCGCAATATCCTCCAACTGGCTCGTCCACCATTGTGACATAAACAATGCCTACTTGCACGAGCACATCGACGAGGAACTCTACTTGCATCCACCTCCTGGATACCACAACATTTTACCTGGCCAAGTTCTTAAACTTCATAAGTCCTTGTATGGACTCAAGCAGGCTGGGCGTCAATGGAATCGCGAAATCACCACCAAGTTAACAAAGTTTGGCTTCCTCCAGTCCACTTCCGATGCTTGCCTCTTCACTAAAGGAACTGGTCCAACCTTTCTTGCTTTATTGATTTACGTGGATGATGTGTTACTTGCTGGCCCCTCTGAATCATTGATCACTGCTGTGAAGAATTTCCTCCACCATGAGTTTACTATTAAAGACATGGGTCCTGTGAAGTATTTTATTGGTGTCGAAGTCCTTACCCTACCCAACGGCATGCTCCTCTCGCAGCGGAAATATATCTCTGATATTCTCATGGATGCTAATCTCCCTGATCTCAAACCATCCACCGTCCCTATGCCACAAGGTACAAAGTTGACAATGGACGATGGAGCTTTATTACCTACTCCAGAACGTTATCGCCGCATCATTGGCCAGCTCCTATATCTCAACTTCACCCAACCAGACATTACCTTCACCGTTCAACAATTAAGCCAATTTACTCATGCACCACGACAGCAACATTGGCATGCTTTAGTTCATGTTTTGCGATATCTCAAGGGTTCACTCTCTCAAGGATTACTCTATCCACGTCAACTCGGTGCATTGCAACTCCATGCATATTCTGACGCAGATTGGGCGGGGTGCACCTTCTCTCGCTGCTACCTCACTGGTTATTGTGTCTTCCTTGGCAACTCCTTAATCTCATGGAAGACCAAAAAACAAAGCACCGTCAGCCGCTCCTCTGCCGAAGCCGAGTACCGCAGCATGGCCAGTACCCTCTGCGAACTTCGTTGGCTTACTTATCCCTGCCGTGATCTGCAACTACCACTTACCTTACCCATTCCATTAAAATGCGACAACATCGCCGTCATCCACATTTCGGAGAATCCGGTCTTTCACGAGCGAATCAAACACCTTGACATTGATTGCCATCTCGTCCGTGATGCCGTTAAAGAAGGTTTTCTCAACACCTCTCACATTCCATCCAAACTCCAGCTTGCTGATCCCTTCACCAAGCCTTTGGCTATTCCGATTTTTTCTCACCTTATTCGCAAGTTAGGACTCGTTGACACGGCCCAACTTGTGGAGGGGGTGTCGGAACCTGCCACAACACCTGCCACAACCACCACAGACGCATCAACGCAAATGCACAGCCACCCTGCACAGCCTGTACAGTGAAAGGACAGTTAGTTACGATTCTTATGATTTGTTTCCTTTTCTCTTTTCCTTCACTTGTATAAAACCGTGTACAGCGTCTTCCTTTTATACAAGTGAAGGAAAAGAGAAAAGGAAATAAATCATAAGAATCGTAACTAACTGTCCTTTCATTGTACAGGCTGTGCAGGGTGGCTGTGCATTTACGTTGATGCGTCTGTGTTTGTTGTGGCAGGTTCCGACAGATACAACCAATGCAAAGAATGAAACTAGGATTCATATCATGATATTACGAGGTGGTTTAAGATGCATTTGGTGGGACAAGTGTAGAGTTCTGGAGGAGGTGGATTTGAGAGGATTACATAAAGATATACATTCATATACCATTTTTATAGATATATTGTGTAAAAGTGGGAAGCTAAAGAAAGCTGTTAAATTTTACAAAGTGATACTGTTAAACATTATTGCTGGCTACTCTGCCCTTGAGAAAACATTATTGGATAAACTTACAGTAACTTGTTTCCGCTATTCGCTTTAGATAAACTTTTGCTACTTTCAGTTAATCCGAATGTTAGTTACATCTGAGTCTCCATCACCTCCCTTATCATAAGACCCCGAGAATTCAGATGGTAATGGAGTATTTAGCTCGGAACAAACAAGCTGGATGATTTTTCCCGTGACAGTTCCAAGTGACATTTTGTTCAAGGTCACCGCAATGGCAAACCTGCTTTTGATATCACAAAAACCAGTGGATCCCCCCATGCCCGAGTGTCCAAAGCCAATATAAGATCCATCCTCTGATCTCATTCTCCTAAACCCTAATCCGAATGGCCCGTCATGTACCCATTTCCCATACTTGTCTACTCCCAAGAATGCTTCGTGAATCTTTGGGTTGTCGAACATGCTGATTGGAGAGTTCATTCCAGTAGTAAGTACTTGTTTATCTTGTTCAGGAATATGAGGGTGGCTACCAAGGCTTGGTTTGGACAAGTTGGAATGTGGAGGTGGAATCACACCACCATCAACGAGGGCTGCGTAGTATCGAGCAAGAGCACGGGCCGAGCAATGACCATTAGAAGAAGGTATGATGGCTCGACGAATACGATTATTCCTCATTCGAGAAGGCATGGCAGCAAATATTTTGGCCAAATCTTCCGGCTGCAAAGGGGAGAGAAGATGAGGAAGACTTTTAAACTCTGACAGCTTTTTGATATCTTCTTCATCAAGTGTCAGAGATGCTAACCTAGATTCTACTCCTGAAACCGAAATATAAAAAGCATGAACTCAAGTCAAATCATGATGCTTTAAAATCATACAGGTAGAGACCAACTACACAATAAGCATAGCTGAAAGGAAGTAAAAGTTTCGCCAGTTTTTATGGCACATTGCTATGAAATAAGAATGTTAACATTTGATGCAAACCTGCAGGAATTCCGATGTACAGTTCACCATCTATTTTGAGCGGGCGAACAATAACTTCTTCAAGAACCTCTTGAAATTTCTTTCCTGATGCACGCTGTTTTATTTGATCATATTGTTGCAGGAAAAGGCAAATTGTAAGATTTCCTTGAAGGATTAGCTTTTCTTAAAATTCAAAATTGGAGTAACATAGTGAAAATTTGAGTTTTATTATATAGTCAACGTAACCGGTGCACAAGGTTTGCGGAGAGTCATCATATATACAACTTTTTCTTTATATTTTTTATAAAGAAACTATCTTCGTGACATAAATATATGACTTTATAGTTACAAGGAACGATTTTATCAGTTGGTTCAAGACTTACCCTCTTGAGTGCTACTACATATAACTTAAAATTAAAATACATTGCAGGTGACAAAATTAACACACTCATAACACAAGTCAATTAATAAAAATCCATACGCCTGGTTTAATAGAAGAGCACAAAATTAGAAATTATTGTAAGATGTATAACTTAAAAAGAAATTGAAGTATAAGAAAAAATCTAATTTTTGAAGGCACAGAATTTTGAATCTTAGATTTTTTTTAAAAGTTCCTTGCTAAGTTAAAAGAGTCCCACCAAAGTTTCAGCATTACTAGAAGACATGGGACCCCTAATTTATGACATGTTACCTCAATTATGCCTCCACATAACCAGCCAAAAGATGAACGATACCGCTGTTGCTTGCCAGGTTCTGTCTCGGGTATTGAATGGGCAATTCGATTCAGACTTCCATTCCAGTCGGCCATTTGCAAAGGATCTTCTCCTTCTGCAAGAGAATAGGTATGGGGCAATCCAGACGTGTGGTTTAGCACATGATGAACCTGATTATAACAGTAAAGGCAGCACGACATTAATTAGGACTTCGGGAAACTTGTTGGGTCACAAGACATGATGAGATTCAATACCTTTATGTTATCCTTCCCATTTGCTCCAAACTCTGGCCATATATTAGCAACATTTTCATCCAACTGAAGTTTTCTGTCAAGCAAAAAGAAATTGAAAAAACTCATACTTCAGATGTTTGATATATTTAGTATAGGATTATGTATTACCCCTTGTCAACAAGCCAATGCAACATTCCTGATGTGATTCCCTTTGTTACTGAAAACACTGGAAAAAGGGTATCAGGCTGAACAGGACGAGGATCATCTGGACCAAACACTCCCGCTGATGTATCAATGATCACCTCTCCATCTTTGTACGCACAAACCTTATGACAACAAAATTTCAGTCTTCTTTACCCAAAATCTGGAGCTATAGTTGTCTTACAGTTTGCTGGATTTAAAGATCACAGGCGGGTTTGGGAAATTCTAACTTACAGGAAAAAAAAAAAAAAACTTTATCTCACAAAAGAAAAACAATTGCAGACCTGAATACCAAGTATCTTATGGCAATTTCCCAGCTCAAGTAAAAGTTGCCTGAGTTTCGCCTCCACCTCAGATTGAACTGGGGAGTCATGAATCCATGTTGAATCTATCGGTGCTCGAGTGTTCATGTTTTGGAGGATCACAGAAGAACCAAAAGAAACGATTTTTGACCAGTATGCAATATAGATGATTGGTGGACAGTCCACGATGGGCTTACTCCTTACGTTTTGACTTTTAGTAGTCATTCGTTAATATAAATAATAAAAAATGTTATATTAAAATAAGTTTTATTTAATAATAATAGTCACTAACAAGTATCAAAAAATAATCATATAATTGAGTCCTTTTCTTAATTTTTTAAATCTAAAGGGAATATTTGTGGGACTTGAGAGTTGTGAAATAATAAAACAAATTCATACGATTAAGGCAATTTTAGAAACATTAGTATGTGTTCTGGTAATGGAAAGATAAGATGTTGGACTTTATGATTATACAATTGGATCTAGTGTTTATAAACTCAATAATTTTAATGAGCCTATCATATTTATCCTGTTGAAAGAGATAAATCTGAAGGTAAGATCGTTGAACTGGCAATCTAATTTTATACATGTCTATTGTAACGTATATATAATGAATTATCTGTTAAAGAAACAGAGGAGTTAAAGGATTCAATCATCTATAGTAGTAACAAAAATAGCAATTTTATTTGACAGACTTCTTATTTATTTATTAAATTAATAAAATTATTAGGAATAAATAAGTAGTAACTCAATTACTTGATAAAGAGATTTGTAAGACTATGTCATATTGAATACTGTTCAATATTTCAAACATACATTTAAATAGAAATATTGAGTTAAGATCATTAAAAATTTATGAAAATTTAAAAAAAATTACATTTCATAAGAAATAGTCTTTGTTAATTTTATATCAAAAGAGTATTAGTCAAAACGACACATATGGATGATTTTTATAAGGATTAGAAATTTTTATTGTTTTGCATCACTTTATATTTTGTTAGCTTTTTTATGATTGAATTATTTTTTGAGAGGTTATTTATTTATTTATTAAATTGATAAAATTGTTACAATTACATTTTCATAAACATAGCCAAAAATCAAAGTCTTAACTCCTCACTTGCAGCCAAAAATCTCCGCAATCCGCCAAGCCCATCATCTGCTGCATCTCAATTTATTTTTGCAATTTAATCCAATGTTATGAATACCGTACCGGGCTCAGTACCGGATTAGGCTCTGGAATGAAACTGTATCGATATCGGTCGGTACCGGGTACCGTTTCGGGATATTTTTTAAATTTATAAAATAGTCCCTAAACTTTTTTAAAATTGTAAAATAATTCATATTGATATATTATACAGTTGTACTGTACACTTTACTAGTTTACTGTTTACATCAACCATACTTTCAAAAATCTT
>JANVCQ010058343.1:0-10486 GCA_025531925.1 Erythroxylum plowmanianum
GGCCCCCAAAATTTTTTCTTGATAAATGAGCATGATTAGATTAATTTTGGGATCTTGCTAGATTAGCGTACGTTGGAATTAAGTAGCCTGTTTATGTTAATGATATTATGTTACATAGGTGAATTGGATTAAAGTTAAAGTGATAAGTTGCATAAGGGGTATTTTTGGGGGATCACTTAAGTGTGAAGGCTTTAAAGGAGGGGCAAAAATGGGAAGAGGAAATTTTTGGCTTGTTTTTTAAAAAGGCCAAAACGTGGTGAGGAAGAACAGAATAGGGAAAGCACAAAAGTAAGAAATAAGGTAGAGATAGTGTCGTGGGTTTAGAGAGATAAAAGAGTTTTGAGCTAGGTCTTGATTTTTCTCAACCTTCAAAGGAGATTTTGAGAGTGATCGAGAAGGGAAAAATATAGAGAAAGATTAGAGCCTTCTTTTGAACCAATCATTTGTTTATTTGGAGAAGATTTGAGATAAGAGCATTTTAAGGCATCGGATTTTTGGAAGGGGTTTTGATTTCAAGAGCTTAGAAAATGCATGGGTTTAAGAGCTCTAGGATCAATTTATACTTTAGCTTCTTTGGTTTCTCATTTGAAAATCTCATCTGATTTGGGGATTTTATTTATGTTAAAAAGGGAATCAAGAAGGACAAAAGGAGTAAGAAGAGAGGCTCACTTGAGCAAATTATCAACAAGAAATTCAAGGTGGGTTACATTTTTATAGTTGACTAATAAGCCATAAATGTCTTCTTTCAAGAAAAGTGAAATAAATATTTTCAACTACTTCCAAATGTGCATTTAAGTGTTCTTTAAAATTCCTTGAGAAAGTGCTACATATTCTGTGCAAAACTTTGTAAATGAAAAATGAAATGATTTTTGAAAAGATATCATGCCATGAAAAATCAAGTTTATGATCTAGTGCCATTATGAGCAACAAGTTTACAAGTCATGAAAGTACATGTTATGTGGGTTCGTGGTGATCCCCTAAATATGTCAAGTGCACTTGTCTAAAGGCTTCTCGCACCTGCCCACTAGTGGCATGGAGCTCCTTCATGGACTCTCATAAGTTCACGGCTACGCAAGGCCATTGAGTGGAATTGCGTAGTACGTTCTATTTTGGATTCACTCGAACTAATTTGATGTGTTTCTGTGTTCATGATGTGTTGACAAAAGTGATGTATCCATGTTATGCTTTAATGTGAGTTTTTGAAATGAAGAGGATTATTTCAATGATTTTTTCTTATTATCGATTATAAGATTATTACCCACAGGCTTTAAGCTCACCTCCCAATCTCCTCCCACATATTCAGATAATGAGCAGGATATCGAGTAGGTCAAGAGGCAAGGCAGCACTCCTAGTTTAATTATTTTGAGTTTGAAGCAAGTGTTGTAAAGCAAGGCTTTAGTTACATTTTGAGCAAATCATGGACTATGTATCTTTTGTATTTTGGGATTTTAATGAATTAATGTAATTGTGGCTTGAAATGCCCACTACTGCTTTGTAAAAACTTTCTATCTTTCTATGCAAATGGTATATGTTTGAATATTTACTCATGACCCTCTCAAGTTCGTATGTTGAAATTTTGCAAGTTTAATAAAGAGAACTTCGCTTTCTTACTTCAGGGAAAAATCTAAGTTAATCTAAGCTGACTTAGAAAACTGTGTCTCCTAATAAGTAGTAAGTCTGGGTCCTTATAAGAGACAAGAATGGAGATGTATCTTTTGCCTTCTTGCTTCTTCTGTGATGATGTCAACTCTTTCTGTGTTTTCTTTGTGATGACGTCATCTATTTCTGTGTTTTGTATTGTTTGTGTTTTCCTTCCTCTGCCTTTTTGCTTCTTTTGTGATGACGTCATCTCTTTTTGTGTTTTGTATCGTTTGTGTTTTGCATTCCTCTGGGTTTTTTCTTCTTCTGAGATGACATCATCTCCTTCTGTGTTTTCTTTTTGATGATGTCATCTTTTTCTGTGTTTTGTATCATCTATGTTTTGCTTCTTCTGTGTTTTGCTGACGCGTCTTCTTCTGTGTTTTGTTGACGTGTCTTCTTTTTTGTTTTGTACCTTCTGCCTTTTCGTTTCTTCTGTGTTTTTGCTTCTGCCTTTTCGTTTCTTCTGTGTTTTGTAGCTTTAGCCTTTTTTCTCCTTCTGCCTTTTCGTTTCTTCTGTGTTTTTGCTTCTACCTTTTCGCTCCTTCTGCCTTTTCGTTTCTTCTGTGTTTTTGCTTATGCCTTTTCGCTCCTTCTGCCTTTTCGTTTATTTTGCCTTTTTCGCTCCTTCTGCCTTTTCGTTTCTTCTATGTTTTTGCTTATGCCTTTTTGCTTCTTTTGCCTTTTCGTTTCTTCTGTATTTTTGCTTCTTCTGCCTTTTCATTTCTTCTGTGTTTTTACTTCTGCCTTTTTGCTCCGTCTGTTTTTCGCTTCTTCTGTCCTTTGTTTCTTCTATCTTTCACCTTCCCTTATCTTTTGTTCCATTTTCGACCCCTTTCAGAAGATAGAATCCAACCTTAGGGTCTTCCTCAAAGTTGTAGGGCTCTAAACCTTCTTTGAAATCGTCCTAAAGGAATCTTCACCCGATATCCCAAATGTCAGTTATGCTATTTTTATCCCAAGGCTATGTAAAATGTTTAAGGTCAACGTCTATTAGGATATAGTAAAAGTAAGTCTTCCTGGTGGGGGCACGCCACCGTTGTGAGACACACGTCCAGATGTCCCTTAGGCAGTCAGGCTCGTGACCCTCAAGGGCAGGGTGTCCAACATTATGTCTAAAAAATAAATTATTAAAGAATAAGCATCCTAATCAACAATATTGGAACTATGTATAAAATCATGATGCATGTATGTATGATTCTAGATTTAACAAAAATTAAAAATTAAATCTTTATACGATGGTTATTTTTCTTATCTATAATGGACTAAGTGATGGTGGGCCATCTTATCCATTAAAAGAAAAACTGGGACCCTCCCACTAAAAAAGCTACCAAGCATCTTCATGCTTAACTTTTAAAGAAGCGCCATAATTTGGTCCATACTTTTACCAATAGAGCTACGGTGGGCAGGTTATTGATAAAATATGTTGAGTGTGTAACCATTTGATTCATCCACTAAAGATACTTGCAAACCATGTCTCGGTGGGAGGTCACATTTGTTACCAATGAGTTGACTTATCCTTTAGGAGACCCTAACCATGTAAGATCTAGGATTCATGTTCTCCGGTAGGGAGTAACACTTCACTACATGCAAATGGGCCATCATATGGAGACTGTGGACTCTCACATGAGCATCCTCTCACACTCAATCCTTTTGATCTTTAAGTTTTAATAAATACCATCTTATCTAGATGCAATTTATTAATTGTCTTATATTGTTTCATTATATATCTCGTATATAACGAATGCATGGCAAACCCTAGGGTTGGCAATTATTCTAAATGGCATACATTCACATAATATCGCATATTATTAGCATCCATCCATCCATTCATCTCATGAATACTTTAAACTCTTTTGATTGTCCATCCTAGAACATAAATAATTACAAGGCTCTTTGGCCTATAAAAAATATCTTGGACTTGGATCTTTCGCTTCGAGCTCTTCATTCACATGACCCAACCCATTCGGTAAAAAGTGTGTAATGGCATTTATTTTACAACAAATTTTGTTTTTCATCAAACTAAATTTTGTCAAAAGGAAAACAAAAATCTAGCACTTGTTTTTCACAAAAATCGAAACTTTGTCAATATGAAAACAAAAATTCTAGCACTTGTCTTTTTTTTCATAAAAGTGAAACTTTGTCAATTTGAAAACAAAAAATTCCAGCACTTGTTTTTCATAAAAACTGAAACTGCCATTATACCAAAGGATACACCGAAACCATTACCTATTCTTTTCTTAAATCTATGGCTTCTTCATCTTCATCATTACAGAAATTTGTACATTACAAAATCAAAGAAAACAGAAAATGAAGACAATGAGGAAACATAGAGATGATAAGCCGCCCTCCTTATTACAAACCAAACGAAGAATACTTACAAGGTAAATCTATATTCTATGGACAACTAAAAGAGCAACACATACACCATATATATTTCTATCACATAAAAATGTACAACATATACAAATATAACTGCCAACCCATGCAACATATAGGAACTGAATCATGCATAATAAAATGTCTCTAATATCAATTGTTGGATCAAAAACAAAAGCATATTAGATTTGGCTAAACGGTGGATTTCAACAACTTTTTCCAAAATCAAAACGCAGCGGAAGCATAAAAACCAAATGAACATGTTTAATCCATACATGATACGGTATTAGAAAAATAAATAGCATAAGAACAAGATCAAAATTTTATCGACTCCTTAGTTACAACTTTGACTCCTTACTATTGTGTCCTCTCCACACAATTGTATCCTCTTCTCTTTATTGTATCCTCAACCAATCCGATCTACCACTTGTTCTCCTTGGACAACTTGGTTATCAAGATCCTTTGGTGGGAAGGGAGAAGAAATATTGTTGAGGTTTTCCTTGGTTATTAGAAGCCAAAAATTAAGACACTCTCAATGCTAAGTTTCTATCATGAAAGAAAAGGAGAGAGGAAGACCAACCAAAAAACCATTTCTTTCTTTTTCAAAAAAATGAAAGAGAGAGCCATAAATGAGACATTCTCATTTGTTTAATATGGCTAGATGAAAAGACAAAAAAATAACCAATGACACTCTCATTTTTGGTTGCAAGATCAAAGAAGGGAGAAAGAGCAACACATGCACTTACTCCTTCTTTAATCAAAAGAATGCTAAAAGGTTGATAAATTTTTCTACATGCCAACATTAAATGACAACCATTAAACCCTTTAATGATAAGACCATTAAACCATTTAATGAGGACACCATTAAACCATTTAATGATGAAGAAGCATAATAAAAACCCATCTTAAATTTAGCAATTTAATGCTAAATGTGCAGCTGCCCATTTATCTATAAAACCGAAAACTACATATTGCAGTTTCAGTTTTTACCCTCCTTTTGTCTTTACAAATCTTGTTTTAATTTAATTAATCTAATTAATTAAATCAAACCAAAATATAGCCTAATATTAAATGTTTACTTTGGGCTTCAAATTAACACTTAATTAGAATAAGCCCAAACTTTTAATTATAGGCTTAAAACCTAATTTAATTAACTCTTAAGTAAATTGTTTTGGTATTATTATTTTGAATCTAATTCAGTCCTTTCTTCTGTCTTATTTCTGGTAACCTCTATTTATTTTTCTTACTTTTCTTGATAACCTTCCTAGAAACTAACTGGGGAATCTAATTGGACTTATATAATTTAAGCTCCAATAAACCTGTAATTAATTTAATCTCATTAAAATTAATTCCATCTTATTAACGAAATGTTATTCCACTAAAGACAATTAGTTGAACTCTTGAATTACTAAATATTATGAGAACACATGTTTCAAATAAGATTTCCAATTGCAAACTCTATTATGAACCATATTATAGCCATCCGCACAATAAAGGGTAAAATTACCATGTTGCCCTTTGGTTGGTTTTTCCTTCTAGATCTCTTGCTTCACTCTATATGGTGATTAACACACAAGATCTTATCTTGGTGTTAAGACTTGATAGGTAGCTAGTCCATCAAACTACTGGCGCCAATTTAATCACCAATCTCCGCAAAACATCTAGAAGTGATGATATCATTATAAACTCTTTATTTGAGTGAATATTCCCTGATACATGTTTCAATTAATAATTCCAACATACGGACACTAGATTGATACTCTATAAAAATCCATTATGATCATATCAAGAATTAAAATGAAACACATATTAGTTTACCACTCATCAAGGTTATGGTTCGTAATAAAAGAATGCTAAGGTGTATGTTTTAAGATTAAAGTAATGGCCTACTTTATTCTCTAAAATATACGTAATTTTAGATTCATTTAATAGTGCTATTATCGATAGTCAACTACTATCATAATATGAAACTCATCATTCCCTTGAAGTAAACTCCTTTACTTGCATAAAGATAAATCGCAATATTACAGTCTAAACCATAATCAAGCAACCAATTTGATTATTCAATTGTGAATCAATTAATTTAGATTATAATAATAGACATGTTTCCTATACATCTCCATGTATATGTATATTACTAAGAAAAGAATCTTGGTACCTTATGGCTAGTTATATTATGCTCACACAAATAAAACCAAACTCTTTTGCTTTATTAATAATCAATATTTTCATTACAAAAGTAACTAGAAGAAGATTAAGTTATATGTAAATACATGTACTTTCTAAGGCACTATATTTACATAACTCCAATAGAAAAGATACGTGAAACAATTATAAGGTATTAATAAATTGATTGACAACTGGTTAGATAAAGTACTAATGAAGAGATGGTGCAAACACACTCACAGTGTTGGATTAAAATGTGATATGTTGTCAAACAACATTTTATAAAAGCTTTAATGCATACATAAAGGATGCTAAGAACAAGCCAAATACCACAATAATTGATATGATTAGAAGAGCGATGATGAAGAAATTTAATAAGAAAAGGAAGGTGATAGAGAAACACAATGGGTCCTTCTGTCCTAAGATTCAAAAAACTTGGAGAAGTATAAACAACTTGCTACCAATTAGATCCTATACTTTAGTAGTGGGAGACTTTTTAAATTGGATCATATGAATCATCAACATGTTCTTAATATGGGCAACAAGACTTCCACATGTAGGAGATGGGATATGAGTGGAATTCCTTGTTAGTAAACTTGTATTGCAATTAAAAGCAGTAGTAACAAATCAAAAGATTATAGGAATCACATATAACAAAGAAAATTTATGTAGGTCAAACTTTTCCAATTCATGGTGAAGATTTATGACCAATCCATGATGAAGATCATGGTTCTAAAATCCATCCACCAGAATATAAATGAAAATCAGGAATACCAAAAAAGGTAATGATGTCATATAAATGAAACAAGAAAACATAAGAATACTAAAGAAATCTCAAAGGAAATTGTTTCTAGGTGAGTCAAGTTTCGATCCTATAAAGACTATGATTACTAATAATTATTATCGTCTTACTATCTAATATAATAAAATAAATGATGGATTTATAGGGAAATAAAGAAACAATTCTAAATCACTAATTTAAGCAACGAACAAGTTTAAAACAAGTAATGAATAAACTTGATCTAGATAAGACTTTTTTTAGAACTCTTTCAATGATTTGACTCTGTTATGACTTAATGATCAATTCTAACTCCTTAGATTGGCAAGAAGTTGTAAGTTATAATTGTATTTTTTACGAACAATATAGCCCCTATTCATAGATTTATTTAACCAAAATCTATTTATAACTAAAATAACCTAAGAATACATTAATTCGCTTCGAGAGTTCTTATGATAGGTTTTATCATACCCATAAAGAACATGTAGTTCAATCTCTTGTGGCCTATACAACTCTCAACATTCATGTTATGATCTACACATATAAATCATTTTTTAATCTCAATGTATGAATCTGATTATAAAATCTTCAACTCTTGATCTTTTAATTCAATACAATATAAAAACGTAAATAAATCTCAAGAAAACTAGAAAATTTATTAAATTAAAGCGTCAATTCAAAACATTAAGTATTGATGTAACATCCCGTTACCCATGTTAAGGCTAAAATTGTAAATGTGAGAGATTAGAAATGTGTTTCATGCTCATGCATTATGTGATATGCTCATGCACATGAATATTGAATCGTTGCAAATGAAAATGACTATACATGCATTTATTGACATTCCGGGTATAAATGTTTATAAATGTGAGTTTATTGAGAAATGTTGGCCCCTAAAATTTTCTTCTTGATGAATAAGTATGATTTACATTAATTATGAGGTCTTTACGAAATTTTATGGAATTTAATTATTATGTTGAGGTTAGAAAGATTATATGATATAGGTTGATTGAATTAAAGTGTAAAGGTTATAAGAATGTTCAAGGGGTGCTTTTGGCAAGACACTTAAGGTTCAAAGAACATAAGCCTATAAGGAAGGGTAAAAGGGGCTTTTTGGGCTTATTAAGGGTAGAAATGAAAGAAAGAAATGTAGTCTTTTTTAAGAAAGGGGAAAATGTGAATTGAAGAGAAAAAAGAGAGTGTTATGAAGAAGAGAGAGAGAAATACGACGAGAAGAAGAGAAGGAGACAAAGAAGAGAAAACAAGCTAGGGTTTCAATTTTCATAGCCTTTAAGAGAGATTTTAAGGTTGTTCAAGAAGGGAAAGAAAAGGGAAGAGGAAGAGAAGAGCTTCTATTTGAGCCAAAGACCTCTTCATTTGGTGAATAATCAAGGTAAGATCGTTTTGAATCTTTTGGATTTTTGGAAGGATTTTAGTTCATGGAGTTAGAAAATGCATGGGTTTAAGTATTCTAGAATCAATTGAAGTGATTGTGCTTCATGGGATTTTCAATTGAAACCCTATTGAGTTGAGATTGTAGAGTTTAATGAAGTCAATTTGGTAGCTAAATGGTTATGCTCCGGATTTCCAAGTTACACAGTGCGAATTTCAAGTCTTCCATAGGGGTAAATTTCGTGTTCTGATTTCTGGAGAAAACTGTATTAATCTAGGATAAATTAGACAAAGTTATCTTCTAGAAAGTTGTGGTTTATCTTTCTAGCTTTCCAACAGTATATAGTATGAAGTTTTTGGACATCGGAATCGAAAGTTATGATCTTTATAAGTGGAGATGCTTAGGAGTGTAGTCTGTTTTTTCTTAGGTTGACCTTCTGCTTCTTCTTAGGTTGACCTTCTGCTTCTTCTTATGTTGACATTCTGCTTCTTCTTAGGTTGACCTTCTATTTCTTCTGAGGTTGACCTTCTGCTTCTTCTTAGGTTGACCTTCTACTTCTTCTTATGTTGACCTTCTACTTCTTCTTATGCATTGTAGACTGAAACTTCTTTTAGTGCACTATACGCTGAAACTTCTTCTGGTGTACTGTAGGCTGCAACTTCTTCTAGTATACTGTAGACTGAAATTTCTTCTAGCGTACATCTTCTGGTGCCTATCTTCTGGTGCATATCTTCTAGTGCACATCTTCTGGTGCCCATCTTCTGGTGCATATCTTCTAATGCATTGTAGATTGAAACTTCTTCTATACACTATAGATTGAAACTTCTCCTATGTACTGTTTATCTTACATTTTCTGGTCCAATTTTGATCTTCTAGATGATAGAATCTACCTTTAAGGTCTTCATAAAAGTTTTAGATCTTGAAGTACTCTTTAAAACCGTTTAAAAATGACCTTTATTATACATCTATAGAGAAAGTTATGTCAATTGTCCCAAAACAGGTTCAATATGATTGAGGACAAAACCTTGTCTGATTCTTTCGACCATAACTTTGTTATCCGACCTCCAAATGAAGTGATTCTTAAACCAATAGATTCCTAACACATTTTTATACCTCTGAGGAAAATTTTATAGCTTTTAAAATTGAATTGAAAAAGATTGATTAAATGGAAGTGAGGGAATTTGTTGAAATAGTATGAACTAATGTTATTTCACTGAACATACTTCAGTATTTTGAATATATATGGAAATGTAGGGTTCCAAATGAGATGATTTTTAATTTGGAGTAAACTAGAAACAAATTTTATGAAGAAGTAGAATTCTGATTCAGCCTCTAAGATGTTAGAATATTTGGATGGAAGTTGTGCATAGTGTATTGTTTCAGAATAAGAACAGTCCAAAAATGTTTGAAGAATAACTTTCAAATTACTGAACCAAATTGAATGATTGTGGTGTCATTAGAAACTTAAGACAATAGGGAACACTTTTATAAAGACAATAGGGAACACTTTTATAGTAGAAAGTGTTGCCAAATTACTTCAATTACTGATCAGAATGATAACGGAAAATTAACTAAAAATTTTGGAAGTGATATAGGACTTAAATGAGAATTTGGAAAATGATTGATCTTGTATTGTTGGAATCGCATTAGTGAATGAATTATTGATATCAAAGTACAAAAAGCATGAGTTTAATGGGAATAAAGATATTCATATGATTGAGGCTGTGATTCAAGAAGAGGAGTAAAGTGTATCTAGTAAAAGTGATTAAGAAATGGGTTATTATGAGAGCAAAGAATGCTAAAAATAAAATGACGAGTAATTGAGTTATAAACTGAGAATATGGATAAAATGTGAAATTCGATAATGTACCCGGGATTGTCATTGAACATGCATTGTACTTATTCCATATACACACGTGTGCATAAATGAATGCTTATAATTATGCAAAGTTATTAATATGTATATGCAATGTGTGTATTGCATAATTTTGATGTGCAGGATAAATGTCTGCATTCAAACGTTTCCAGATCATGGAAGCTTGTTGGACTCCGATATTTAAGTGGAATTTAGAAATAAGAAATGATATAAAATAAGTGTTATATATATATGTTGTATGTATGCTTTAAGGAAA
>JANVCQ010058372.1:0-10483 GCA_025531925.1 Erythroxylum plowmanianum
ATCATGAGATGTTTTTGAATAAATTGAAGTTGATGAATTGATGAACTCCAATTGGTATCTGAATGGATAAAAATGATAGTGTATTAGCAAAGAAAGTGAAATTGGGACAAAGTTCGAGTTTTTCATAAGGGTAAGATTTGTGTTAAGGATTCAAGGGAAATTCTGGAAAAATATAGATAGAAATAGTAAGAATGATCTTCTTTAAAGTTATAGATGATCTTCTTATCTTTCCAACGCTATAAAGCTTGTAATTTTTGGATGTCGGAGTTAAGAGATATGATCGATACAAGTTATGATGTTGCATAGGATTTGTGTATGTGATAGCTATGGAAATTGATGAGAATTTGAGGTTTTGATGGACCAAATGAATCAAGAATTGAGAGTTTGATGAGATAAATACGGTGTTTGAGTAGTTATGAAATGTTTTGGTATTGGAATAAGTGAATTTTGCAAGATTATAAGTGTTTATGATGTTAGATTGGAGGTAGGAAGCATTGGAGAGGGTTTGGAGGTGTTTTGGGAAGCCCCATGTCCGTTTAACAGACTTAGAGTCCGTTTAACGGACCTTTACGAGTCAAAAAGGGCTTTGCATCGCCCATGTCAGTTAAACGGACATGGATGTCCATTTAACGGACTTTCTCGGGTGAAATGGTGAGTTTGGCCGATCTATGTCCGTTAAACGGACATGCATGTCCGTTTAATGGACATCCACGGGAAAGATGATGATTTTTGACACTTCTAGAGGCCGAATCTCGTTTTGTAGTCTTCATGAAAGTTGTAGGTCTGGATGTATTCTTTCTAATGGTTTAAGAAAGAAGCTAATCCGATATTTTTGGTGAAAGTTATGATAATCGCGCCAAGACATGTTACTGCATGATAGAGGTTATGAATATGTTCGATTCTTTCAGTCATAACTTCCCCATCTGTCCTCCAAATGAAGTGATTCTTGAAGAGATAGATTCCTAAGACATGTATCTATCTCTAAATGAAAATTTTGTATCATTTGGAGTTGAATTGAAAAAGTTTGATTGTTAGAAAATGAGAGGTTAGTTTAGAGAGCATGATTGAGGTATAAACATGCTTTGGAATTTTAAGCATATCTTGAGCTATATAGCTCCGATTGAGGTGATTCTTACTTAAAAACAAATTAGAGGCTTAGAGTTATGATTTATTTGAAGAATCCAAATTGAAATTCTTGTTCAAAGGTTTCCAAATTCTGTTCACAAATAGGAGAAATGAGTTTGAGCATGGTGATTGATTGGTGTGGGCACGCCATTGAACCAATTGTGAGCAAATTTTAGGATGTTATGAAAATGAAGATGAATCGATGTTGGTTAAAGAGATTACAAGGAATGACTACTCAAGTATGACCATATTTTTGTTAAGAGTTGGATTCCGGAAACAAGCGGGGTCCAACAGTTGTGGTATCAGAGCAAGAACTCGATGTTGGTTAAAGAGATTACGAGGAACGACTACTCAAGTATGACCATATGTTTGTTAAGAGTTGGATTCCGAAAACGGGACCCAACATTTGTGATATCAGAGCAAGAGTGAAAGTGTTAAGTTTAAGCGGTTGGGTTTCGATCCCAACAGAATTTTTTTGCAGATCTAGGATGTTAAAATCTTGGAACAAAACCTTATTGTGCCTTGTTCCTCAAAAGAATTGTCCCATATCTTATCTCATATTGCATTAACTTCTATAAAATTATCTTTAAAATCCTAAAAGAGAGTCTCAAACTAATTCTGCATATTCTAATAAGCCTTCCACAAATTGCTTTCATCAAGGACAGAATGCAGACAATATTTTAAAAGCTTAAGACCTCTTTAAGCTTTATCATAAAAAAGGTTTAGGGAAGAATTATGCCATCAAGCTGGATGTTCATAAAGCATTTGACACACTTAAATGGAATTTTTTGTTTCATTTTCTAGAATATATAAACTCCCCATATCAATTACTTCCTAGATTAAAGCTTGTTTTACCATAACATCATTATCTTTAATGGTTAATGGTGAAATAACCACCACATTACAAGGTGCAATAGGATTGAGACAAGGGGACCCCTTGTTCCCATATTTGTTTATTTTATCCATGGAAATCCTAAGTTATTATATAAGATAATTATCTAAAAAAGAGTCAAATACCATAAGAAATGGCTCGAATTAAAATTCTCTCATTTATCATTATCGGTAGTTGCTCAGCCTTTTGTGCAAACAAAGAGAGAAGCTTACTGATCCTTTTACTGTGAACCCATTACCAATAAGTTGTCAACAGTTTCAAGTATTTCTCTAACCTCCTTCCTTGTCGAATACCTTGGCATCCCAATAACTTCTAAAAGATTTTCCTATAATGATTATCAAATCTTATATGATACTATGAAAGAAAAGGATCTGGTCCTAAAAATTTAAGGTGCTCTAATACTCGTGCAGGTTGTAAATTATCTCATCAGTAATAATGAACCAATTCACATACTGGGCATCCCACTTTATTCTCACTAAGAAATTAATAAAGAAAATTAATAAAATTATGAGGAACCTCTTATGGACTGCTAACTAAGTAAGAAACCTTTTGCTAAAGTCAAATGGAAGTACTTTCTTTATAGATCATAAACTAGTCTTTACTCGCTAAATGTCTAAAGAGAATTTTGTATGATAATAACTTATTATAGGTTAAATAGGTGCATGGCTATTATGTAAAAGGGAAAAATCTTTAGAGGGCCAAACCAAGGTTTGATTCCTCATAGAGCACATTATAGATCCTCATGCTAAGGAGCTCTATATAGTAGCATATAAGATGCATATTGGGATGGAACATCTAATTCTTTATGGTTCAATAACTGGAGTCTTAGAGGTCCTTTGTACCTACTTCCAATCTATAGTGCCATCACGTTATTTTATAAAGTTAGCTCACTAATTAGTTTTCAACAGTGGAAAACCTTAGGTAGATTATCTGACTTAATGGGAAATTGGATCCCTGACTACCTTTTAGATTTCTTTGCACAAGATAAACCAACTTAGAACACGTAGACCTCTGGAATTTTCACAGCTAGGTCCTAAACACTAAGCCTTAGGACTTTCCAACCCAATATTGGTCCCATAAAGTAAAATTGTGTGGAAAACAATTCATCCCCTAAACCAACCTTCATAGTATGATTAACTGTAATAAGGAACTTGTCAACTCCAGAAAGGTTAAGGAGCATTAATCCTAACGTAAATCAACCAAAGTGCAAGTTGTGTAACTTAATAGATGTATAGTTGAGTCACTTGTATTTTAAATGCTCCTTCTTAAGTCCAATATAGAACTTTATACTATCTATATGTGATGCTCCCAATCCACCTGGAACACGGGACAATATGGTTATGGATTATAAGCCCTTTAAGAATGAGATAAGAGAATAGATTGCTCCTCCAACTAGCTTTGTCAAGCTCAATTTATTAGATATGGTGTGAAAGAAACTAATGAATATTCAAACCAAAATTCTTTAAGAACTAGGACGTCAAATACAAAATTGTCAACTTTATAAGAGGAGCATTTTGGTCCACAGGCTCTTACATTAAAGTCTCCAATTTTATAACTGTCAACTAGAACCTTATCTAAAATGTATTGCTCCCATAAAATAGTGAAGTCATTTTGTCCCTAATGTAGACTTATAAATAGTTTTGCAAGTAATCCTTTTGTAAAACGTTGTAAATTTGGCTATTACCTAGTCAATATTAAAAAAATTGAGTTTAGCTACTAATGAATATGGATACAACACCATTCCAATTCACTAAACACTAAACCAATTACTTCATTTGATTTGAAAAATGATTTGTATTAAATCACATTACTTTCGAGTCAATTTTGAATTGAATTGTTTTTTATTTTTCAAATTGTTTCACATTCAATCACATTACTTTTGATTTTATTTTGAATTGAAATTTTAGGTAATCATATATAGAGATTTCAAAATATTTTTTTAATATATCAAAAATTGAAGTATTCTTTTTCTGACATTATAATATTCACTATTATGAATATTATAATTCAACTTATGTTATATTTATATTAATAAATTAGTATTTTAAAGATTTAAATCATGTATTATTTTATGAGGAACTTTCATAAAATTTTTATTTATTTGTATAATTTATTAGTTTATATTACTTTTATGGTTAATGCACTAAAGTTATTAGAAGTTAGTCAAACTAATAATATAAAACATTACAGGTTCTACATGATAGTTACCATGTTGAAAAATGTTAATCTTAAATGATCTTATCATTCAACTAGTTATAGAAAATAAGGTTAAGTAATAAAAATATAATCAGTGATTATAGGTTAATCATCGATTATATTTCTTTTGTTTTCATTTATGGTTTATTTGATTTAATTCATAATCCGTGTGTTCTCACTTTATAAAGACCATCTCTAAGTCAACCTATGAAAATAAGACCTCATCTTTTAGAAGTTTCATTTGAGTCCTCTACCAATGATGTGTAAGTCTTATTTATACTTATATCGAATGAAATTTTTGAAGTGGATAATTTAAAACATAAAATAATGGAAGTTCACTTTTAAATTTGAGGATGAGGTTAATTATCAGTAGTCAATCTTCCTAAAAAAGATATAAAAAGTATGAGATCTTAATTTTTATGTATGAAATTATCTTTTAAAGAGCCTCAATAACCAATAAAAGAGCAAGAGATCTTGAAATCTATTATGAGTTGACGGTCCTAACTAAACATTGTCTAAAGAGGATGAACAAGGTTTGAAGATAATTAGCACTTATAAGATTATTAAATACAATTATCCTAATGGATATAATGCTATATTTACTTTCTTTCACCTAATTCACATCTTATGTATGACTTTTAAAATATATTAAATTCTATTTATAAACTTATGGGTTAAAATACTTAAACTTGTTTTTTTTTAGTACACAAAATATGATGTGAATGACCTTACTATTAATGTAACCATTTTTGTTGATAGAGTCCCATTCAAACTCCTCCTTAGTTATATAATGGTAGCTCCATTTATCATGGTTGATTTGGTAAGGATTATAAGTCCTTTTTTTAACTTTATTCTAGAGGTTGATCCCTTTCGGTTATTACAAAGAATTTTATGTGTGTTTTCTAGTACAAGTTATTATTTTAATTAAAATAATTTAATAAGTGTAACTAAATATGTGATGATCTTGTAACTATACCATACAATTAAACTAGAGCAAACCTACTTTGAATCTAGTTGTGTCTAACCCTTAATGCAAAATAAATAAGGTGCTAAACTCAATCATCAAAGGTATTAAAGATAGAGAAATTTCCTTTAGTTCCATACAAGTTGGATGAAGTAAACATCCAATATTATTACTCAATATTCCTATAAAAGAAAATACACATTAGTAAAAATAAAAAACAAAGAAATTAAGATAATTAAAATAAAGTTAGAATTTTTATATTTGCTCTTAACAAACACCTCTTTAAAAGTCTTTAGCTGGACTTCCTACTTAAACTCTCCATATATCCAAGATCTCCACTCCGATGAGTTCAAACTCAGGGAAGAAGAAAATTTGATAGGATAAATCTTAAGTTCCCATAAGTTTGCATAATGTCAATAAGGAGGAAATGTCTTCAATTCAAGGTCAAATTCTTCTTTGGAAGATGGTAAGGATTTAGGCTTTCCTTTTATCCTAAAAGCATTATCACTAAGGCACAAATCTCCTCTTTCTCCTTAAGTCATAAATTTCTACCTATTTTAACAAGATCACCGTAACTAACTTTAGGCACTACATATGCAATAGGGCCTATGGTGTCTATCTTATAGTATTTATCATTAAGGGTAGGAGGTCTTTTATAAGGATTTGTAGATATGGAACTCCACCTTCTTCTTGCAGACCCTAAGAGTTAACTTTCCCTTAATCACTTAAATTATAGCCCCTTCAATGACTAAAAATAATCTATCTAAGATAATAGAGGACCCATTGTGATACTCCATGTCCCTTACTAAAAAATCAGTAAGAAATGTGAATTTTCCTACTTTAATGTCTTCCATTATCCCCATTAGGTACTTGACAAACCAATCCACTAGTTAGAGTGCAACATTTATCAACTTTAGTTCTCCTATTCTAAGCTTTTTAAGATTAGATCATTTAAGCATTTAATAACATTAAAAACATTAAATTGACAAGGAATATGAACTCCATAGATCCTTCAACTTTGGATATAATTTGTTATGAATATTGCATGTCACTCCTTGATTAAAGGTATTATAGCATACTAATGTAATTTTTTTACTGGAGATGATCTCCTTCCAACACTTTACATAAATAACATAAAAACCAATGCTTTAATGAAGGATATATTAATGTGCAGCCTTTTGAACTTGTCTTAATTTATCTTCTTCATCATCATATGAGGGAATGGTATTGAAAACTTATAAGGCTTTGTATTGGGTTGAGATTTTTGTTCCTAGTAAGTACTTATTGAAGAAGAAATCAAGGTTGATTTGCTTTTTTCCACCTCCTCCTCACTATCTTCCTTGGGCTTTCTTAACCTTCTCACTTCCTTCTCTCTAACAACTTTAACCTTAAATGTTTTAACATGACTTAATATGATGGAGCACATTCGATCTATTTACTCAGTAGATTTCCTTGACCCATCACCTTAAACTTGTTGGCTTACTTGCATTTCCAAATTATAAATGGGTCCATAGTTAGATTGCACCACCTTTTAAAGTTTATTCACTTAAGATTAAACTTTACATCTTTGAGATTCAAGTTTTTCCAATTTATCTAATCTTACATCGATAAAGAATATGCACTATTTCTCTTCCATATTTTAAATTTGAGATGATTGTGACTATTGGAACTAAGGTCTTTGTTGGAACTCAAATATTCCATATTGATAACACACTTACTTGTTGCCTATGTCTCGACTCATAGACATCTTCATCTGGCTCAACAAATTGACTACTTATAATACCAAGTATAAAGATGATTGCACCTCATAAAGAGAAGCTTACCACTTTAGTTGACAAGCTTCTAGCTAAAGTCTTAATGATCTTCTTTAATTCCTTAATAGTTTTTGTATATATGGTCCCTTATGGCGTATTATTATTTAAAGTTTGCACATAACTATAAGGACTTTATATCAGAATTGCATAAATAGTTGAAGAGCTTATGGATGAGTAAAGCTCTATATCATTCTGAAGATTCATGGAATACTTCCCCCTCTTTTTGTAAAAAGATTTGATTTTGTATCCTCATCCTAATGGTATTATGTTGAGAAAAAAATAATAGCATAAAGGCATCATACACTTAATCCCACTCCTCATAAGAATCCACCGTGATCAAGATCAACCACGTCCTTTCTTGATCTCTTATGTAGTAAGGATAACATCTTATTTGAAGCTCATCTTTTATAAGGTCATTTAATGAAAAAGTCTAGTTCACTGAACAAAATTCAAGAATGAATGCAATAATCTTTTCCCTAAGTAAGCCTCTAAACTTTAGTGGCAAGTTAAGATGAAATTACTTTAACTTGTAGTTTTTTGCCATTTGATTAAACCTAATGCATGAGGACTTACATTAATCACTAAAATTTGTACATCTCCTGTATGAATCCTATATGGTTGCCAAAAACTCTGTCATAATTGCATAAAGTCAATCTTAGTAATCTATAATACTGGCATATTCCAAGTATCAATCCCATAAGGGCTATATTGCTAAGTTCATTAATCCTAGCTAACCAATAAAATAAAAAATATAAGATTTAGTAAGAAGCAATTACTCTATAAATTAATGAAAATAAGATAATTAAACTAGTGAAAAGAAATGAAAAGGACAAATGTTAGAACTTCATAGTTCACTTATATGAAATTACAATTATCATTAAGATTTATTATTATTATAGGTTGAAATAACAATTAACCTAGTGCATCTATACACTCTCTCAAGGAGCACAATTATATCTAATTAATAACTATCACCTTTTGATGTGCAATTCAACCTAATCAAATGCACTAAACATACTTTACCTCTCAGTCTTCGTATAATCCCTAAAATCAAATTTATGATCTTTAGTCCCAAATTCAAAAATTAAAAGGAAAAAAAATAAATTTAAGAAAACAATCATCTACCATGTATTATTAATTAAAGAATCCATCACAAGCTACATCTTATCTCTAACTAGGGTTTAGCTATTGATCATAACAAAAAAAAAAACTAAAACAAATCAATCTTAACATGAAAGAAAGTAAATAAGTAAAATTTGAACAAGATATACTAATTATATCAAATTTGAAGTTGATGTTCCTCCAGTCCTTGCCCTTAAGACTTCTTTAATGTTAAGAAACCATAATATAATGCTAAGCTCATAAAGTGATTGTTAAACACCTCTTTTGAAGCTTCTATTAGCTAACCTTAATAAGAATATTTATATATAGGGTAATAAAATAGATTCCTAATATGCTTGAAATTATTAATTTTATGGATTCTTGGAATTTTTGCACAAGAACCGGACTAGCTTCTATATTGGTGCAATTTTGTTTTATAGTTTTGATTATCTTAAATTAGTGCATAATAGGCACCGATATCATATTGTATTTGGCGTTAATTTTTTTCTATAATTTTCTATAAAAACATGATGATTCTAGTGTTAGTCACATATACCACTCCAATATCGACTTTTTACTATTTCTTAACCTTTGAAACCTCGTGAGAGATAGGTTCTTATCTCATTTAGTGTGTTCGAAACCTATTAGGTATTTTCCAATAACTTCTCCAAATTTCCAACATCTTCGAGCTTGAGTTGATATCCAATACTTTCTATGAAATTTTTTCCCTTCATGTTAGCTTTCCAATGAATCTAAAATTATCTCAGTTGGACAAATATGGATAAAGTCTCACTTAAATCCTAAAATTATCCTAAAAAACATCACCTATAGCACAATGAAGTAAACATGGAAAACATCATTTAATCCATATAAACCATTCAAGTCACGTAAATGGGAGAGTGGTAATAGGTAAAAATTCCTCAAAGCTTGAAGTCACCAGTTGGAAATTCACTAATCAAGTGATACATTATGTAATGAGCATAAAGAATGTTAGTAGAAGTATAGCAACATTGGTAGCGTATGTGTATGCTACAAATTATGTTTTCCAAAGAACAGACCTATAAGAGGACATTATTAGAACTAATAAAAACATGAATTTACTTTGGACTATTGCAGGAGATTTTAACTACATTTTATACTCTAATGAAGGATGAGGTGGTAACAGTTGGACTCAACAGAATGGGATAAAGTTACAAGATATGATTTTAAAAACTGAAATGATAGATCTGAAGGGAATAGGGAATTTTTACACATGGAATAATAAGTAGTTAGGTAAGTGGTTCCTTACGAAAAAACTAGATCGATGTTCGGCAAATGACAAGTGAGATGTAGAACTATCCACTAAGTATGGCAACTTATAAAGATCCAACATTTACAAGGAAGGGATTATTCATGTTCAACCATCTGATGAGTCGCCTAGATTTCAAGCCAATAGTGTGGGAGGGGATGAAGACGAACAATGAAGTTAAAGGTAGTACATGGAAAATTTTAAAATTCTTAAAGATATAATCCAATAGTAGGATAAGATGAGAAGCAAGGAGCCTTAAAGATGCTTCAAGAATGCAAGAAAAGGATAACGCTAAAACCATAAGATTAGAGATTGAGGCAAGTCGATGTTAAATTTATTAGGAAATACAATAATGCCTTAGAAAGCCATGAATGCTTGATGAGACAAAAGTCTTGGATGGTGTGGTTGTGAGAGGTGTTCTAGGTACTAAATGAATTCAATTAAAGTAAGGAGAAATAAAAATAATATCAAGGTTTTGTTATATTAAAGCTTGCAAAACTTCATTTATAAACATTTTAGTGAGTAGTTTGGGCAAAGTGAGAATGTCAAAACAATTTTAGAAGAAATCTCAAGAGGGATAAAGCAAATATCAAAACAAGCAAAAGAAGAATTAGCAAGGGGATTTGAAGATGAAGATATTAAGAAAACATTATTCTTAATGAATCCAGACAAAGAACCTCAACCAAATGGGTTAAATGGGAAGTTTTACTAAAAAATTGGGACTTACTAAAGGAGGAAGTGATTGAAGTAGTAAAAGAATTCTTTTAGCCTGGTAGAATATTGAAGGAATGGAATAAAATTTATGTGTCTCATTCTCAAACTAACTAACGTAAGTAAGATGTAGAAGTAAAGGCCCATAGCTTGTTGTAATGTTCTTTACAAGCTAATCACCAAAGTACTTACAAATAGGTTGAATAATAGCCTAAAGTGTTGGGCCCCAGATTTCTTTAATTGACGTTATTAAGTATGAATTGTGTTGATTGTATGATTTATTGTTTAGTTTGATTGAATTGGAAGTATTAATGAAAAATTAAAATTAATTTGAGTATAGTATGGTGTAAGTGGAAATGAAAGAGTAAAAATGTTTGAGGGCAAAATAGGAA
>JANVCQ010058399.1:0-10482 GCA_025531925.1 Erythroxylum plowmanianum
ACAGTTACAATTTCATCAATTCCAGCCTTTAATGATTACATATTTGAATGATTAAAAACCGAATCAATTCAATTTATGTAGCTGCAAAAATTTTGTAATGATTAACTTTTCATTTGGATCAATCTTAATAAATCTTCTTAATAAAAATTATTATTTATTTAATTTTGTAAATTAATTAATTTTATAAATTAAAAATTTTAATTAATTCTCGTTTAATACCCTTCTTATTCAATTAAATATAATCAATATTATTATTTATAGGATAATACTTTAAATTACATAAAATTGTTAAACAACGTCACTTTTCATAATTTATAATATGAATGTTTAGCCTTTTTATGTTCCTCTTTCCAACATCTTTACATTACACAGTCTGGTCTGGGCTCATTTCCCCTCAAATAATTACAAATAATTACAAAATAATACAAAACAAACCTTAACCTTTCAAAGTTTTAAAATTGCACGCTAATATTTGAAAAATATTCAAAAGTGGCTCCAAGTAGATGAACATTTAATGTGGTTAATTTCATATGAGTTAATTGTTACGTCAATACTAATCTAATATTATTTTATTTTAAAATTTGATTAAAAATATTTATGAAATACAAATGATGTAAATATCAAACTTAGACTAATTAAATGTCATTAATATGATAACCGAATTTGGCTTTTAAAACTTAAATCAGTTAAATTCGACCTAAATTAATAATTTAAGACAATTACAATAAATTATTAGTTTGATCCAAATTTAATTAATTTGGTTCGAATTTAGGAGTTGAATTGAATCATCATATGTAAATATCATTTGACTGGTACAAATGTGATATTCATAGTGTGTGTATTTCGTTGTTAATTTTTAGCCAATGTCTAAGAAAATTAGTTTTTTAGAAAACTAAAAACTAAGAGCTTTTTTCGATAATTTTAAATTTTAATAAAATTTTCAAAAGTTTCTTGAATTGTAAAGGAAATATATGTTTTATACCTTATTTTTAATATACTTATAAAGACTTTCAATTTATCTCCTATTTGATATAAAATTATAATACTCATATGAGATATCACAATATCTCATCTTGGAGATTATTATGATATCATTTATTATTCATTATGACTTATCATTTTGGTTTAATATTTTAGTAACAAAATTTTGTCATAATATTATTTTAACACTATAAATTTAAATTAACTTAATAGTAATTCTATTTTGAATTTAAGAGAATCACATATTTGAAAATAATTAATTACTACTCTATAATATTTAAAGAGATAGGTCAAAGAATTTCTTAATAACAGGAGTAAATTTCAATCATCAATAAGTAATTGTTATTAAAATTAGATTATATTAGATTCCATTATCTAGTTAATAATTTTATTATATATTTACCTCGAAAACAAATTTATACAATAACAGTTTAGAAATTTCATCCTTTTCTCTTTCACAATAACATAGTTCCATCTTTTTTCAAGAAATGGAATCCAACATTGAGCCCTAATGTGATAATGTGAAATTTTCAAATTAAAATTTTGAACTATAAAATAATATTTATAAAATCTCAAGTTTAGTTTTAATATGGGAATAATTAAAATAAAATAAACTCAAATATTCAATTTATACTTGAGATGGTAAAAATTTTTATTCAATCAATTTATTTACACACCATAAATTTAGTACAACTAATTAAATAAAGGGCCAAAACATCTTTAATTAGAGACAAAGTTCAAGTACATGTAACGTTAAGCTCCTACGTCCATAGTAGATGTAATGTGTCCTTGATCATAATTACAACACACGGGGCTCTCGTTACACTAATATTAGGACAAATTTTAATTTGGTCCATCCTGATTCAACCTGAAATAAATAAGTCAGAACAGAATGGATAAAAATTTAAATCTTATACTTAAATTTAAGTTTTAGCTTGAGACTTAACACAAATTATTTCAATGGCTAGACTTTGATCTCAATTATAGCAATTTTAAACAATTTAAGTTGATTCAAATTATGTAATTTGACTTAACTAAGGTTATACCAGGCTCAAATCATATCATGAAAGAAAGAGATTGGTCCTATTGTATCCATTCACATCAATTTCCATTTATTCAAAAGTTTTGAGTGCAAAACGGTTTAGAAAATTTCCTATTAAGGATGTAAAGTAATCAGTTTCTTTCTTATGTATTCAATTGTACAAGTTAAATAATTACTAAACCCAAAGAGGTCAATGTCATCAGTTTCTTGACTTCTTCTTGAAGTTAGGAAAAGCTATGAAGTACTAGAAAGTGAGAAAGTTAGGAATAAAATATGCTCCAATAGAGACCTACCAAGAAGTAACAAAAAGCAAGATACGTATTCTAAGTCATTTAATCCTTAAAAGGTATTGTGAAATTAATATAGAAAATAAATTCCTCTAATTATTAAATTATATTTTAAACATGTCAAATAATACGAATATATGATTATATACATAATTATAACATAAATTCACTTAAAATTGAAAATATAATAATTATTTAAGTTGATAATTAAATTTTTAAAGTTTTATTTTATACTCGTAAAGATCACGATTATACGTAAATTTGACTTTGAAAGTAACAACTTCCAAAACAATGGAAAACGTTGATCAAACTTTCCTTATTGTCTACTCCTTCTTCGCTAGCATGCCCACAAAATTGGATTGAAATAGGCTATAAAAATAAGGTTTTTTCTTGCAGTGATTATTAATGGATACATAAATTTTATACAACTGGGCAAAAATATTTTTAATTAGAGACTTTTTTTGTCTGTACTAACTCAACCCTTAAGTCATAATTAAGTTGTGCGAAATTTAGATTAGAGTTGAACTTAGATGTTAGCTCGAGAGCTAACACAAATTATGCAAAGGACTCGAACTTTTATTTTAAACATCTCAATTTTGAACAATCTAATTAAACGAATACAAGTCATATAAATTGACTCAACCGAGATTAAGCCAAACTCAATTGACTTTCTTCTATGAAAGTTATTACACATTGACGTCAATTTCTATTTCTTCAAATTTGAAAGTTTTGCTTGGCTTGTAAAAAGGTTTAGAATTTTTCTAGTAGACATGTAAAATAATGTGTTTTTCTCTTATGTATTCAGTTGTACACGTTAAATGATTACAAAAGTCATCACTTTCTTCTTTCAAATTAGAAAAAGCTACTTTCTAAATTTGGTCCAATAGAGACCAGTGTATATGCCAACTGACCTACAAATTTAAGTCTCCACATATACAAACTTAAAAGGTAACATATTTCAATGTAACATAATCAAGTCATTTATTCCTTAAAAAAGCATTTCAAATAGATTCAAACATATCAAATTAATATGAAAAATAAATTTCCCTCAATTACTTTATCATAATATTATATACATAATTACAATTTAAATTCACTTAAATTAAAAATAGAATAATTATTTGAATTGATAAACTTTCAAAAATATGATTAATGACAAATTTCTCGAGTCAATACCCAATAGACTTTGGAAGTACCAACTATCAAGAAAAATAGAAAATGTTAATCAAACTTCCCTTATTGTCTTCACCTTCATCATTATCATGCCTACAAAATAAATTTCAAACATCCATCATTTTATTAATTGATCAAGGAGTCATATTAAGGTTGGATTGACTAGGTTTTTGATCAAGTTCGGATTCAAGGAGTCATCTCAAAGTCTAACTTAGGGATGATAATGGATCAGGTTGATTGTTTTAATTAAAAGTACAAAACGACATCATTTTAAGGAATACGATATGGTTTTGCTTAGATGCAGGCTGGGTCAAGCTTGGACAGCCCAAACCTACGCTTAACTCGAGGCCCTTAGTTTTTTTTTTTAATTTTCCTCTTAAAACACTTAACTGATGAGACTTTTAATCGTGAAAATTTTGGTTGGTAAATTTTTTATTCGATTTTAATTTTAAAGTTCAATTTATTTTAATAATTTTTATTATTAAATATAATTAATTAATCTATCGATTTTTGTAAACTAACTGATTTTTATAAATTAAAATAAAATAATTAATTTTCGTTTAAAACTTTTTGTTTTCCAATTAAACTTTAAATTAAAGAAAGATTCCTTCAATCTTATTTTAAATTATTTAATTTTATTCAATCTTTAATCGATTTTAAGATGATTTAATATCGATTGATTTTTTTAAACTTTAAACCTCTTATCTTATATTTTTAATTTTTGATCCATTTTTAAAAATTAATTATTTCAATTCGATCATATTAAGTTTGGATTGGCTAGGTTTTAAGTCAATTTTGGATTCAATGAGTCATCTCAAAGTGACATAGGGATAGCAATAGGTCGGGCCGATTTTTTAAAATTAAAATTACAAAACGACGTTGTTTTGTTAGATTCGGGCTAGGCTGGGCTTTCATGACTCAAGGCCTAATCGGTAGCCTCGGGCTATGAGGTTAGAAAATAATATTATAACTTTTAGTATTTTGTTCTAATAAAAAAGAATATTATATTAAATTCTAAATATTATTTGAAATATATTAAATATTATAATTTATAGGATAGTATTTTAAATTACAAAATTGTCAAACAAGATCACTTTTCATAATTTATAATGTGAATGTTTGGGTTCATCAGCCCTACCTTTTTTAACTGAATTCTAATAGAAAGAGTTTTTCTAAAAAACTAAAAGCTATAAAATTTTGTAAGAATTTGAAACTTAATAAACTTTTCCAAAGTTTCTTAAATTATAAGATATATTTACATCTTTTACCCTTTTTTAATATGTTTGTAAAGACTTTTACATTTTATCTTTTTTACATATAAAATTATAATACTCACTTTTTATATGAGATATCATATATCTCATCTATGGCACTTTTATGTTATTATTTATTATTTATTACGACTCGTCATTTTGGTTCAATATTTTAATTACAAAAATTAGTTATGATATTAATTATTTATAATATTCAAAATTTAAATGAACGTACATCCATTTATAATTTTGTAATAACTTCATGACAATTTGTATATAAGTATATTAGAAACAATATCTCTACTAAGTAGGAATAAAGTTGTTTACTATTAAACCTTTCTCGACTTCGCACCTCAGCGAGATTTCAACTTAACGTTGATAACAACGATTGCTCTAAATTTAAATTAACTTAATAATAACAATTCTAATTTAAATTTAAGAGAATCATATATCTGAAAATAATTGATTAAATTTTGAATAGTAATCTTTAATAGAAGTTTGTAAAAGACATTCACCTCTCTTCTCATTTTAAGTGTGATATCTACCTCTCATATAAAATTATATAATTACTACTCTATAATGTTTAAAGAGATAGATCCAAGAATTTCATTGTCTAGGCAAACTCTTCAACTGCAATGTTGGTAGCTGGATCAACGACGGCAGCAACTTGGTGCTATTTCTAGATAGCTCTACATACTGCAGTCGTTTTATCAATTGCTTGGTTTTCTCCAATTGGCAAAACAACCTCCAATTCGTTGTTGGGCAATAACGATCCTTGATGTCTTGCAACTGTGATGCGTCTCCCATCTCCAAGATTGTTTCAAGTTCATCTCTTCCACTCAATAATGAATTTTCTTGCACCGATGTGTTAATAAAATCCATAGAAATAACAGGTTGTTCATTATCCGAAAATTTCATGGCATTGTATATATTGAATTTAATTAATTCACCATCAAATTTCATAGTCAATGACCCATCATGAACATTAATTTTTGTTCTAGTGATTTTTAAGAATAACCTTCCAAATAAAATTGGCGTTGAAGAAGATACATTATCACTCCCTATCTGTAAAATATAAAAATCAGCTAGAAAAAGCATATCCCCTACTTAAACTAAAATTTCCTCTAACATGCCCTTTGAATGATCCGCTAGTTGAATTACTATATTAGTTTCTTGGAGAGGTCCCACGTTTAAAGACTTATAAACATCATAAGGCATGATATTTATGGATGCACCCAAATCTAACATAACTTTTTCAATTCTCAAATCTCCAATTTGACATGGGATAGTGAACATACCTAGGTCTTGCACTTAGGTGAAAGCTTTTTTTTTTGTAAAATGGTTGACACATTCTCCCCCAATTGCACTTTCTCATCAAATTTCAATTTTTGTTGGAAGTGCAAAGTTCCTTAAGGAATTCCGCATAACATGGGATATGTTTTATTGCATCAAGTAAAGGGATATTTAGTTGAACTTTTTTGAAAGTCTCCCATATTTCCTTTTCTTGCTCCCCCTTCTTTGCCTTGGCAAATCGACTAGGAAAAGGGGGCAGCATAACCAAATTTCGTAGACTTACCTGTGTCTTTTCTGGCTGTTCAGATGCCTCCTTATTGCTTCTTCTTCAACTTCTCTTTTGGAGACACTATAAGAAATTATATTTTTAGTGAAAGTAAAAGTTGTCACTAAAAGTAGTAATATTTGTCACTATTATTAATAGTGTCTAATCTTTGTAGTCGTCACCTTCCGTCACAAATACCTCCATCACTAATGAAATAGTGACCAATTTAAAAACTGGTCACAATTATGCAACACTTTTGTGATACAAATATTAACACTAAAACTTGTTAAATGTTTAACAAAATTATATGGTCACAATAATTATACATATTTATGACAAGTTTATCATCACAAATAATATAAAGTAGTGATGAATTAAGTCATAACAATACTTCATTTTATTGTGATAAAATTATCGACACTAAAACCTATCAAATGTCTGACAACACTATATGGTCACAACAATTGAACTTATTTATGACAAGTTTATTGACACAAATAATATAAAATAGTGAAGAATAAAGTTGTCACAGTACTTCATTATATTGTGACAAAAATGCCGACACTAAAACCTATGAAATGTGTGACAACACTATATGGTTACCGCAACTTTGCATATTTATGACAAGTTTGTTGACACAAATAATATAAAGTAGTAACTAATGAAGTCGTAACAATACTTCGTTTTATTGTTACAACGTTATCGCCACTAAAATAATTATTAATAGTGATAAAATATTTCTCACTAGTAATTTTTTATTAGTGCCTATTACTTCTTGGTCACTAATATTTTAATAAAAAAGTGACAACATCATTTCGTCACAAAAATGAAAATTGGTTCTTACAAAAGTATTATCACTAATGTGTTTATTATTATCACAAATAAAACTATCAATTCATCAACGAAATTACATTAGCTATAAAAGAAATTTGCATTAGTGGCTATATTGTCTACCAGATTTTGTCACAAGTATGAAAGTTATATATTACAATAATGTTGTCACTAAATAAAGAATATATGTTACAATAAATTTATCACTAATGCCTTATCATATACATCTGACATGTGTAACAAATCTTCACTAGAAAACCTAATGACTGAAGAGGTTGAGTAGGCATCAATGTATCTTTTCACCTACAACAGAAAATTGTGGAATGACAAAAGGTAACGAAAAGAAGGATGTCTTGAAATTAACAATGAATACAGAATCATTTAAAGAGCAGGCAATACCAAATTGGGAGCACAAGAAGAGGTATCAAAGTCATATGGAAGCAGATAGGAAGATTTCTTAAAACTCATGCCGAACATTAATGTTTCAACTTACAACTTGTAATTTTGTTACAAAGGAAACAGATAATGAAACCAAATTGAACTTCAAAGAGTTAAATCATATACCTTTTCAGCACTTCCTCCACTGTGATCACCATTCAGGGTTTGTCGATGATTGTCCATAACAAGAAGGAAAGTGTTTTCATGCAAGCCACCTGAACAAAACTGATCATCCATAATTCTGATAAGCTTCTGCAATAGAATTTGTGGTAAAGCATTATCAAATACGAATTCAACATGTAGGAAAGATTACAACCAACAAACAAAGGCAGCTTGATAATGGAAACAAGATGAGCTTATTCCACTATAAGCAACAAATGTGCATTGAGAAAGTTCACATGTATAGTAGAGTCAATGAATAAGCAACCAATGTGTATTGAGAAACTTCACATATATGGTAGAGTCAATGAAGGTCGGACATCTGGAACAATAGAATACCCAACATTTTGCAAACTTTACCTTTCAGTCACTAAAGACCAACAAAAGCTCAATTTCTAGTTCACTTCTTATATTCTTTCCAAAAAAAATTCCAGGCATCAATTTAACATTAATAGCTGAAAATTTGTGTCCCGATGATTTCAACAGGGACTTTTGAAATATCAATAAGTATTAAATTTAAATGAAAGGAAAAATAGGAAGTAGTATAGTTCATTTTGATGAGAAAATTTCACTTTGATGTTTCGCAGATATATTCCACATTGCCCAAGTTATCAAGCTAAATTTTATTTCTATAATTCTTATAGGTATGGAATTTCCAATGTTCATCTGCAATCTTAAATTTTGAGTTCAATATATTTCAAAACTTGCTGTACATGATAAAGGGACTGGACCACAATGGAAGTATTTCAACAAAAGGTCAATTATGATTATACTCATAAAGTAATTTGGTACAAATTTGGTTTTACAAACGTTTTTCAAATTGGATGATTAATTCAATGTTGTTCCGTAGCTTAATTTTAACATCTATCAATTGGAACAATTTCTTAAACCCTAAATTTTAGATTATTTTATGAAACTTATCCCTGCTAAAGGGCATTGTCAAAATTACGAAGCAAGATGTGAATTAAAAGGGTTGAAGGAGAGAATTCTAATTGTTTCTTCAGTTTCTCCATAAAGCATACATTTGAACACAAGCCTTTTAAAAAAGTAAAACTTAGATGAAAGGAAACACAAAAAGAAAAACTTCCAAAATGGCTGAACTTTAACCGAAAAAACAGTGTGGTAGATTTATGACTTCAACAAACTTGAATATTTTTGACACTATCAAAAGTATATGGACACTAGCAGCAAGCTCTGAAAATATTTTGGCATAACTTGCGTGCATAATTAAGAAACCTACCTGTAAAATGAGATTGTACTACTCCAACTTTTCTACCATTGGCAGAGAGTCAACTCCATATATATGTCCAGCAAGATCCTGTAAAGAGATTACCCAAATTCACTCTCATGTATTCAATTTGATAGATAACTCATAACAACTTACACTTGTGCACACAAATTTGCAAAACTCATTAATCAAACAAGAGATACAAATATTTTGCTATTTACAACTGATAAAATATGTCAATCATATCACACCAAGAAAATGAGCAATAAGAACATCCCAAACTTCTTGAAAAAGGGAAGGAAAAAGGTGTTCGATGCACCTATCATTAACCTGAAACAATTAGTTTTTGGTATATTACGAAATGTGAGGAATTGACAGCGAGAAAATAATACAGAAGCCATAATGCAATACTGTATGAAGATCTTTAACATTAAAAGAGCGATAGGGATAAGATTTGTTAACATGTTGAGGAAACAACAGAACCCTAAAGAAGAGCTATTCAATCCACGCAATCAACTATGCAGAAACTAATTTACAACCACAGAGCCTCAATCACAATTCACAAAAGGAGTCTAAGGAATACACAGACTAGATCTCTCCCCTTCTCAAGGAAGACCACAGTAAGAGATACACAATTCAATCCTTCTCAAAGGAATGAATGGAAAGAAAGGAGTAACATTAGAGAGTCTCAACACATACCTAGGTAGGGCTAGCCCATTCTTTGTTTGAGAAGGTTTTTGAAGCCCAGGTATTCCTATAAGGAAGGAAATCAGGAACAGGAAATCAGTTCAACAATACAAGATTCGACAACAAAGGTTTATGGAAGAAGAAATAGATAAGATCTTACCTGAATCCTACTCCTCCTCCTCTTCAGCCTGTCACCGAAGGGTTTTCCATATAAAAGAATACCTCATAATATATTATTAATAAGTCATAATGTTAGTACAAAAGTCACATATGTCCATTGTCCTAGGGCACACTACTAACAATCTCCCACTTGCACTAGGCCCAATCGGTCAAATATCTAATACCCATGGACCTCATATGACTCTCATGCTTAGGCTGTGGAAGAGGCTTAGTAAGTGGATCGACAATGTTGTCATTTGTACCCACTTTGCATATCTTCAAATCTCCTCTCCTAATGATCTCTCTAATTAAATGGAAATGTCTGAGTATGTGTTTGGATCTATGATGTGAGTTTGGTTCCTTAGCCTGTGCTATAGCCCCATTATTATCACAATAAGGGTCTATAGGACTTGCTATACTAGGAACAACTCCAAGCTCAGTGATGAACTTCCTGATCCTTACAGCTTGCTTAGCTGCATCTGAGGCAGCAATGTACTCAGCTTCAGTTATAGAATCAGCAACAATGTCTTGCTTTGAACTTTTCTAGCTCACTGCAACTCCATCCAAACAGAACACAAAACTTGATTGCAATCTAAAATCATCTATATTAGACTGAAAACCAGCATCAGTGTAACCATTTACAACTAGCTCTCCTTTAAGTCCTCCATAGACTAGGAACATATCCT
>JANVCQ010058456.1:0-10481 GCA_025531925.1 Erythroxylum plowmanianum
TGCAAATATTTTTCAGGATCAGAAGAATACCCTGTTAGGCCAACGGGAGTATACATACAGCATTCAAGTGAAGGATAAAGGTCGGGATCAGTTCGCGTCTGTATTACATTTCTCTATTTTGCATCGAATTGTATTTTTCTGTAATTTTTTGTATAAATTTGAATTTCAAAATGACTCATGTATTTTGAAATTATGAAAGGGCCCTAATGACTATTGAAATTTTTATCGATGGTTTTGCGTTAATTGAAAATGTTCATGAATGAATGTGGGCCCAAATTGAGTATTGATTTCTGCAAATTGTGTTATTAATTTCAGAAAAAAAAATTATGTGGACTTTTGAATGATTGAGTGCTTTAGCACGCCACCCTTGTGGGTATGGATTTAGATATCACCATCGATGTCGGGTTCAGGTCTTGCAGGAGTGGGGTGCTACATTACACAAGGCTTTACTGAGCTGACACTAGTCACCCCTTGATGCTACTCACTCATACTAATAGTCTTACACAAGGCTTTACTGAGTCAATATCACTCACACCTTGACACTACCCACTCATACTCAGACTTCGTGAAAGTATTTAACACTCAATAGCATGACACCTCATGCTAACCTCAACATAGGATTTTTACAACAATGACTAAAGACAAAGATAAAAATAAACCTCAAGTAATTAAAACAAGAATAACGTAAACAAAGAGACACTTGAGTCAAAAGACACTCCCCTATATGTGCAACCTGGTTAAACCAAAATCATAAACAAGCTACTCCCCTATATGTCTAACAAAAATCTGTTGTGAATCTTTTAAATTGATCATTGAAGAAACCCACGCATATCAACTTCAAAACCCATCAAACAAATATGTATTTCATCTCAAAAACATACCAATAATGTAACTACACCAATCAATTGATGGACTACTATATATGTTGTAATCAATCATGAAAAGCACCATAAAAACCAACATCCTCAAATCATCATAAAAATATATAGTTAATCATGGAAGCACATCAAAATTCAGCTGCTCAAATTAAAAGATATACGAAATATATCAAACTATAAATAATTCCCAAATTAATATATTAGATATCTTAACAAAAGGTATAGATTAGTAAAGAAAGAGCCGAAGGTGATAATCTCATAAGCTAAAAGTAAAGATTACAAGAATCTATATCAACAATTGGATACTAAAGATGGAGAGAAAAAGATCTTTAAATTGGCAAAAGCTAGAGAATGGAAAACAACAGATTTTGATCAAGTGTGTTTTATAAAAGATAAATTAGGGTAGGTGCTGGTAGTTGATAATGACATCAAGAGTATATCCTTTTTAATGAAGGTGTAGAAGATATCATCTTCTTAGATGACCGTAGCTTGTCCAAGGGGTTTCATAATTTACTTGATATTAACAGATTACAAGGGATGAAATTAAGAAAACGTTGAGGGAGATGAAGAGTGGTTGGGTAATAGGACCTGATGAGATACCCATAGAGGTGTGGAAGAGCCTAAATGAAGAGTGTATTGCTTGGTTAACCAAGCTTTTTAATGTGATCCTTTAATATACCAAAATGCTAGACGAGTGGAGATTTAGTATGGTAATTCATTTATATAAGAACAAAAGGGACATCTAAAACTATAACAATTATAGAGACGTCAAATTACTTAGTCATGTTATGAAGTCATGGGAAAAGGTGACTAAGAAGAGAATTGAGGAAGGACACTTTTATCTCAGAAAACCAATTTGGCTTCATGTCAAGAAAGTCCACAGTAGAAACTTTGCATCTTCTTAAGAGGTTAATGGAATATTACAAAGAAAGATAGCATAACTTACTTATGCTTTTTATAGATATAGAGAAGGCATATGACAGGGTACTAAAGAAAATCATGTGGAGGTGTTTAGAAATCAGGGGGTTCCTACGACTTATATACAAATTATTAGGGATATGTATAAAGGTGTAAAAATTAAACTAAGGATATCAGATACAGAGCATTTTTCTATAGATATTGGGCTATATCAAGGCTCATTTTTAGTCCCTTTCTATTTGCAGTAGTGATTGATGAGCTCACCAAGAATATCCAAGGGGAAGTGCCTTGGTGTATGTTATTTGCTGATGACATTATTTTAGTGGAGGGGGTCAATGTCAAACTTGAACTTTGGAGGGATACATTAGAGTTGAAAAGCTTTAAATTGAGTAGGACTAAGATTAAGTATGTGGAGTGTAACTTTTCGAGACATAGAGTAGCTACCATGTGGAGTTAAAGATTACTCAGATGTACTACTACTGAAGTACTACTATTACTACTATATTATTATTGTTATAGCTAATATTCGCATTATTAATATTGTTATTATTAATTTTCTCTTCTTCTTCTTCTTATTTTTACTTTTATTCTCTCTCTCTCTCTCTCTCTCTCTCTCTTTTCATTTGGGTCACTTAAAAGTAATCTCTCTACTAGTTAGGGGTAAGGCTGCGTACTACTAAACCTTCCCAAATCTCATGTATCAGTAGGATTCCTATTAGTTGTTATTATTATTTTTATTATTGATTTACTATCAAATAAATATATTATTTAATTATTTAATATTAATTATTAATAATTTAATTGCCAATAAAATGAATAATTCTATTTAATTTTTATAATTAATTTAAATATTAATTTTAAAATTTTGGTATTATTGTGGCTTACAACTAAATTAAAATAAACTCTTGCAAAAATGAATTCAAAAAGTGGAGAGGTGGATCATTCTTAGGAGGAGTCTGGCAGTTAGTAGTCATGTTAAATAAAGTAAACAATGAAATGGGGGTTTGAATAAGCAAAGTTTAATAAGAGCAAAAGTAAATTAAAACACAATAAAAAGTTAAATTAATGTGTCAATATGAACAAACCTTAGTCTTCAGTCACCTTCATTATTAAATTAATATTCATCCTTGACATAAATTATTATTAATTTACCAACAAGTATTCAAGGGATATTTCTACTAGTCTTCTCGTATATGTAAGTAATTAGAAACATGTATTCTATTTACTCCTATTAATTAATAACCTAGATATGATCATATATTTAGTTAATTGATAGCATTAAGAACAAATAAAACCTAATAACTGGACAACATACATACAACGAATATTTAGCCTAGGTAAATATTCTTTTTAGAATTCCAGTTTTTAACATAGTAAATGGTAATTCTAATTGTTACTTCCAACTATAAATATTGAACGTCAATTTTTTTCAACCTATCTATAGACTGAATTAATCAACAAACAGTTGCGCATCTTAGCTATCAATTAACACATTTATAAAAATAAAGCAGATAAATATTTAATACTAAATAAAAAAGAAATTTCATTAAGAAAAAAGAGTATCACAAACACTTATTTTGATAACTTTAGCTTCCTTCAACCAAGTAAAACAATCAACCTTGCGAAGTCATTCCAACCACGACTATGTTCCAAGAGAAGGAAAAAAAATACTTGTTGGACCCCAAACTTTTCTTGGAAGTTAGAACTATTAAATGAGAATTTGTTAGCGATTATTCATAAGAAAAAGGAAAATTCTTGAATTTGAAATGAGGTAAGAAATGGTTCAGGTACAAGATAGGTTATAGGTGAAATGTTGGACGTTAAAAGTTGGGAAATGTAGTTGAAACATGTTTATTGAGTATGCTTCGATGTTTCAGCCATAACTTTTTCTCTAGTTATCCAAATGAGATGATTCTTAATTTGGATTAAATTAGAGACTTAAGGTTACAAATTGTCTGATGAAATTGAGTTCTAATTCAGTCTCTAAGAATTTCAATTTTGGGATGGAATTTGAGCACATAATATTTTTTCAGTATAAGAACAGTTTAGAAATGTTTGGGGTATAACTTTTAGATTTCCGAACCAAATTGAATGATTTTGGTATCATTAGAAGATTGAGACAATGAATAACATTTTTAGAGAAGGAATTGTTATCAAATTCCTTCTGGATTTTGGAAGGATTTAGTTAAGGAGTTAGAAGTATAAGATGTTAGTTATAAAGATAAAAGAAGGGTAAATATGGAAAGACTACTTAAATGAGGGGCAAAATGGGAAAGACAACTAAAATGTGGTTTTGAAATAAGAAGAAAAAGAGAGAAGGTGTCGTGAAAAAGATAGAAAAAACGTAGAGAAAGAAGAGAAGAAGGAGAAAATCGTGGAAGAAGAGAGAAAAGGAAGAAAGAAGAAGAAAAGAAGAGGAAATCAAGCTTGCTAAGGTAAGTTCATCTTTTTCTTCTTGCTTTATTAGAGAAATGAGTTGTATTGAAGATGAAGGGATTAGAGAGAGAATGGGTGTTGTGTCGGAAGAAGATGATTTGAGAGACCCATTTGATTTTTAGGGTTTCTAAATTAGGTTTTTGGCTTTTCTAACCTAGATAGACTATGGGTAAGTTAATGCTAAGCCCCTATCATTTTTGTGAATTTGAAGTTTTACTGATTTTATTGAATTGGAATTGAATGGGAGATTGGTTTGTTTTAGGAAATCAAGAGAACCCTATCCAAGAGCAAGGGGAGAGACATCTTTGAGCAAGTCTATAAGCAAGGAAATCAAGGTGAGTTTCATGTTTATAATTGAATAACAAGCCATTAAAGTTTTCCCAAATCAAGAGAATAAAATTATTTCAAGTACTTAATAAATGTGCATATATTGTTTTTAAATGATTTAAATAATTTGCTTATATATGTGTATATGCTTAATTGATTGGCTTTGAATTGTTGTGAATGTTAAAAAATGCATTGTGATGTATGATCATGTTATGCCATTACAATGTGTCGTGACATTTTGTATAAAGAAAAAGAGAAAAAAGCATGAGAATATGAAATTGTATGGAATTGAATTGAGCATGAGAGTTGATTGTGTTTGAGCAAGAGTGGAACCGTTTCATAGTCACGTGCACGTCGGCATAATGCCATCTCCCAACTGCCCGCTTGTGGCCCACGAGATCTAAAAAGTAGACTCGTTTTGTTCACGGAGTAAACTTCGGTTTCTCTGTTTTATTTCAAGGATACCTGAGCTATTTGTTGTGCATTGCATTTGTGAATTGTCAAGTTGATGCTTACATGATTTGTATTATTGTGAATTGGTTGAGAACTATGCTTTTCTTGAATTCAATAAGAATTTTCTATAACAAATGAATAATTTCAATGGATTTGCTTATTATCGATTATAAACTGTTACCCACAAGCTTTCAAGCTCACTCCCTTTCCATCCCATCTTCAGGCAAAGAGAATGAGATCAAGTAATCAAGAGTCGAGGCAACATTTCGATTATGCATATTTTGTATTTGAAGTTAGATTTTGTAAAAGCAAGACTTTAGATGGATTTCGAGAACTATTGGTTTTGCATCTTTTGTATTTTAGATTTTGATATTGATGATGTAATGTGACTTGGAATGCCATTAAAGCTTTGTAGAAATCATATCTTTTGATGTTAATGAAATATGAATTGTGTATGGATGATGAGTTGAAATTAAATATATTTGAAGAAGCTATCCACTTGAGTTGATGAACTCTGAACATGAATTGTTGTTATATATATATATAAGTGAGATGTTATAGAAAAGAAAGATAGGGATTATGAATGATGAGATGTTGTTGTATATGAAGAGTCAAATGAATTGAGGTTGAGAGTTTGATGAATTCCAAATGGGTAGTTGAATTGTTATGAATGATGTTGTAATAGAGGAAGTGAAGTTGGGATAAAGTTCAAGTTTTTATGAGGGTAAAATGTGTATTTTGACTTCAGGAGAAAATATGTATTAATATAGGATGAATTAGACAAAGTTGTCTCTATAAAAGTTGTAGCTTATCCTCTCAGCTTTCCAACGCTATAAAGTATGCAAATTTTGGATCTTGGAGTTGAGAGATATGAGCATTATAAGTTATGATGCTGCATAGGATGTATACATAACAGCTATGGTGAAAGATAAGAATTTGTTGCATGTGATGAATCATTTGAGTTGAGATTTGGGAGATTTATGAAATCATTTTGGTAATTAAATGTCTAAGAAGTGATATTACATTAGAAGAAGTGAATTTGGGAAGATTATGAGTGAATATGATGTTAGAATGGATGTAGGAACCTTTGGAGAAGCTTTGGAAGGAGTTTTGGATCATCAATGTCCGTTAGATGGACTTTAGGTTCGTTAAACGAACCTTTTCAGGTGGAAAAAAGCCCCTATCCCAGTGCATACCCATTAAACAGACATTAGGTCCGTTAAATGGACATTCTTGGGTCTGGAAAGCACTCCCAAGCTCGTCTATGTCCATTAAACGGACATTCACGGGACAACTACAGTAAATTGCGATTTTGACTCTTTTATAGGCAAAATCTTACTTTGTGATCTTCATGAAACTTGTAGATATAGAAATCCTCTTTTACATAGTCCAAGAACGGAAGGAATCGTACATTTATTGAAAGTTATGACAATTGCTCCAAGACAGGTACAATATGATTGAGGATATAAACATGTTTAAATCTTTTGGCCATAACTTCACCCTCCGACCTCCAAATGAGGTGATTCTTGAAGAAACGTATTCCTAAGATATTTGTCTATCTCTTTATAAAAATTGGTATCCTTTGGTGTTGATTTGAAAAAGATTTATGGAGAGAAAGTGAGGGAATTGATTGGAAGAGCATGAATTGGTTGTGTTACTAAACACACTTTGGATTTTTTTAAGCAAATCTTGAGCTATGGAGCTCTGATTGAGATAGTTTTTGTTTCAAAATAAACAAGAGACATAGAGCTTCACATATTCTGAAGAAGTCAAATTTGAAATTTTGGTCAGAAGATTTTTCCAAAGACTGTTCTGAAGTTAAGGCAATAAGTTGATTACGAAGATCACATTTTTAACTCCGAATGTTGGGCTCTAGAACCCGGGACCTTACATGTATGGTATCAGAGCAAGGGTTAGGTTTCAAAAACTAGTGCCCAACATTGGTACTCCATATCTCTTCGGTGCCAATCTATATAACTCTTAACATTGGTACTCCATATCTCTTCGGTGCCAATCTATATAACTCTTTTACCTATCTTGAGCCACCTTAATCCTACTATGGATCAATTTTACTTTATCAACGGTATCTTGAATCAACTCTAGACCTTCAACAATCCTTAGGCCTTTTTCATCCCACTACAAAGGTGCTCGACACCTTCTACCATATAACGCCTCATATGGAGCCATACCAGTGCTACTATGATAATGATTATTGTATGCAAATTCAATGAGTGCTACATACTCATCCCATGAATCTTGAAACTCCAAAACGCAAACCCTAAGCATAATCCTCAACAATCTAAATAGTCCTCTCACTTTGTTCGTCTATTTGAGGACGAAATATTGTAATCAAATTTAACTTTGTACCCAATGTTGTCTGTAGGCTGCCCCAAAATCTAGAAGTAAATCTAGGATCTTGATTTGATACAATAGACACTGGAACCCTATATAACCTCACTATCTCGTTGACATATCCTTACGCTAACTAATCTAGTGTGTTGTTCTCTCTAATAGGTAGGAAATGAGCTAATTTTGATAACCTGTCAACAATGACCCATATGGCATCATACTACCTAGGAGTTCTCGGTAAACCCATAATAAAATCCATTGTAATCCTCTCTCATTTCCACTCTAAAATAGGTAATGACTGTAATTTTCTAACTGGTGCCTGATGCTCTACCTTAACTTATTGGCATTTCAAACACTTGGCTATATACTTCGCCACTTGCTTCTTCAACCTTGGCCACTAAAAATGTTGTTTCAGAATATTGTACATCTTGGTAGTACCAAGATGCTTAGCATAGGCTACTATGTGTACTTCCTCTAAAATTTTCTTTCTCAAACCATTAACATCTGGTACACATAATCCCTTATTCAACCACAATGGACTATTTCTCCACTCAAACTCATAACTTGAATTCCGTTTTAACTTCTCTACAATCTTCACTACTCCTGGGTTTTTACTTTGAGCTATTATGATCCTTTCATTTAATACTGGTCTAAGCTTCAACGTAGCTAACAACGCTTCATTTTGTCCCAAACTTAGCTCAACATTCAGTGCTCTCAGTTGAATTAGATTTGGTAACCTCGATGCTTGAATTTGTGCTACACTGTTGTTAGATTTCTTGCTTAATGTATCAGTTACAACAGTAGCCTTACCTGGATAATACTCTATTGTACAATCATAATCCTTAAGTGACTCAATCCACCTCCTTTGTCTCATATTGTTCCTTTTGACTCAAAAAAAATCTCAACCTTCGATGATTCGTAAAAATCTAAAATGTTTCACCATATAAATAATGTCTCCAAATTTTCAAAGCAAACACGACTACAACAAGGTCTAAATCATAAACTAGATAATTAAACTCACGAGACCTTAATTGTCTCAAAGAATAAGCAATCACTCTATCATACTGCATCAAAACATACCCTAACCCTTGGTGTGAAGCATCAATGTATACAATATATCCTCCAGATCTAGATGGAATAGCCAACACTGGTGCCATAGTTAATCCATGTTTTAACTCATCAAAGCTCCTTTAACATTCATCAGTCCATTGAAAAGGTACATTCTTCCTCAGAAGCTTTGTCAAAGGGGCTGAGATCAATGAAAGCTCCTCAACAAACCTCTTGTAATAACCTACTAGCCCAAGAAAACTACGAATCTCTGACACATTTCTAGGTGCTTCCTACTTCATCATAGCCTCAACTTTCTTTGGGTCTACTTATATACCCTGTCTAGACACTATATGACCCAATAATACCATCTAATCAATCCAGAATTTACACTTACTGAACTCGGCATACAATTGCTTCTTTCTTATTATCTGCAAAATTAACCTCACATGCTCATAATGTTCCTCTCTACTCCTCGAATAGACCAAGATATCGTCTATAAATACAATAACAAAGTGATCTAAGTAAGATCGAAATACTTTATTCATCAATGCCATAAAGGCCACTGGAGCATTCATCAGTTTAAAAGGCATCAACAAAAATTCGAAGTGTCCATATCTGGTTCTGAATGCACTCTTTAGTACATCATCTTCTGCTATTTTGAATTGATAATACCTTGAACTCAAATCCAGTTTAGTAAACACCTGAGCTCCCTGTAACTAATCGAGTAAATATCTATTCTCATTAGGGGATACTTGTTTTTTACTATCACCCTATTTAGTTGCCCATAATCAATACACAATCTCAAAGTCCCATCATTCTTCTTCACAAACAAAACTAAAGCTCCCCAAGGTGACATATTAGGTACAATAAAACCTTAATCTAACAACTCCTACAACTGAGTCTTAAGTTCTTTAAGTTCCACAGGTGTCATCCTATAAGGAGGGATAGATATAGGATTAATTCTTCGGACAAGGTCAATGGTGAATTCTGTTTCCCTATTTGGTGGTAATCTCGGTAATTCAGTAGGAAAAACATCTAGAAAATTCCTAACAATAGGAATATCCTGTAATGTTTGCTCAACTCGGGTATCAGTCACATAGGCTAAATAGGCCTCACATCCACTTTAAATCAGTCTAAAAGTGCTCATTGATGAAATGAATCTGGCTAGCATTGCTTGATTAACACCTCGAAATATAACCCTTAGTTGTGTAGGAGATTCAAGAATAACTTCCTTAGTGTGACATTTCATCACAGTCCTATGAACAGTAAGTTAGTCCATACCTAAAATAAGATCTATCTCTTTCAACTGTAGTAATATCAAATCGGTTTTCAACTTAGCTTAGTCAACCCAAATAATACACTTTTCCAATCACCTTAGTACTACCTACTGGAGTTCTCATCTCTAAGCCAAATATCAACATCTCTCTCTTACAATGCAATTTAGATGCCAAATGTGGGGAAATAAATAAATGTGTAGATTTAGGATCTAACAATGCAAATGCCTCAAAATTAAAGACATGTAACACATTGCAACAACATCTGGGGAATTCTGTGCCTCTTATCTAGTAATAGCAAAGATCCTGGCCTGGGACTATGGTTGGTTACTCCGTCCCTCAGTCCTAACACTAAGACCTGTTGAATTAGCTTTATGCCTACCTCTACCTCTTCGTCCTACTCTATTGGCTTTGCTCTTTTGAACAGTCATCTCCATTATTGATCCTCCTCTCACTCTAGACTGTGCTTCTAAAGTTGCTGGACAGTCTCTAATATGATGCTTTAAAGAGATACAACATAAGCAAACTATCAATACCTTCCAATATACTCCATTATAGATTTTTCCATAGTATTTACAACTTGGAATCTATAGTGTTTGTCTGCCATAAGTATATCCCCTAGATGCCTAACCTTTACTACCACCAGAATGAACAAAACTGCCTCTAGGTCTAAACCCTAACTGCCTCGATCTATACTGTGATCATGATGATCTATTCTGGCATTTACTAAATTTCTTACTAGAGTTAGCTTGAAACTCACCATACCTCTTAATCCTAAACTCCTGTCTATACTCTC
>JANVCQ010058477.1:0-10479 GCA_025531925.1 Erythroxylum plowmanianum
TATATATATAATATATAAAATAAAAATTTATATATTTATTAGTCACCGGTTCGACCACGATTGAATTCCGGTTGAACCATTAACCCTTAAATCAGTTGCTTCTCCGATTCAATCATCGGTCCGATTTTTAAAACATTGGTTAAATAGTTCACATGCATATTGAAGGATTTGATTGACTTTTTATGTTCTCGCGACAAGTCTGCTTTTTTGTTTTTTGTTTTGTTTTCTATAAAAGACAAGAGACACGTTAACATGTTTGACACGACAACCCAAATTCTACATCAGTAAGGTGAAATTATTGTTCTAATACTAGACATTAGGGGCAAGTTAGCGATAATTTAAATTTATGATTTTTTAAATGAAGAAAATTAAAACACACAGTTCAATTACTCTGTAGTGGCCAAGACGGGTTAAGCCAAATTGAGTAACACATCAATATACTCGGCCTATACAGCAGGTTACTGATTTCTGATGGAATAGTGAACACTGCAAGATCGACAAACAGGATCTTAAAAGTTAAAAACCTTGGACATAACGTTTCCTGACATTCATATCATATAATGCCAAATGGGTTACATCAAAAGTTGCAAGTCTTTTTGTTTGTGGCGTGGGACTGTAAAACTAATTTATATTTCAAGAGTTCGGTGCATGGACATTGGAGACAACAGCCTAAAAGACACATTTCGCCAGACGGTACATTTCAAGGCGGTCATTAAGAGAAGTTAGAACAAATTGGAGCGATATGTTGATCTCAAAATTCGAGGAATTATTATGTATTATTTTGCTTTAATTTATGGTTATCGACAAAAATGCCCTCCCAGACATTGTAAAATGCTCTTCATAAAATATTACATTATGAAACTGATATTACAAATGAGAAACATTTGTAAACGTATGCATTAACAGAATAGTTAGCAATTGTTTCAATTAAAAAAACACAATATTTCTAAGTTTCAATTCATGTTTTTAAAACGAGATTGAAAATTAAATTGATAATATAAAAAATTTAAGGTTTAAAAATTTAAAAATATATTAGATTGTTATTAAATTAACTAAAAATTGAATAAAATTAGGAGATTTGAAATATAATTGAAAGATAATTTGAAGTTTAATTGAAAAATGATTATTAAATAGAAATTAAATGATTTATAAAAATTTATTAATTAATAAAAATTGACAAATTAATTAATAAATTGAGCATATTTTAACAATAATAGTTATTAAAATAAATAAAATTAGAAAGTTAAAAATTAAACTTAACAATTGGTCATTAGATCTAATAGTTAAATTTAGAATTTCAATTGTCAATGTGGATTATATTCTTTGACAAAAAGGGGGATTTTCATTAGACTCAAAGTTAGACAAAAAGATGCCAGAAAGAACACAAACGTCGATGAATAATGAATTCGACAGGCTTGCGAGCATTGGAAGTGGCTTCACAAATCTCTAGAGGGCATCTGCCTTTTCGGGTCGATCCAATTCCTCTTTGCTAGGCACCACGGGTTATATTGGCAATCCGAAATATCTGAGGGTTGGGATTACAGGATATAATCTTTTGTCTTATTTTGTCTCATAAATTTTAATCATTTATTTATACAGGTTCTTCATTTATTTATACGGGACCTATGTGAGACTCACATAAATAAATAATTGAGATTTATTAGACAGAATAAAATATCATAAAATTAGACAGAGTATCTAAACTCTGGTATTACATCTTCTCACTCGATTTTAGGTGGAGACTTATCTCCAAATGTTTGCGTGGAAGGTGCTTCTGTTTGAGGTCATCGTCATAGACAGTTTCATTTTGCTCAATTGTTAAATTGTCGATACAATCTTAGCTAGAAAATAAAATATGTCTAGAAAGGATAGGTTAAGTGATGGTCACATACATAGACTCTCTGGTACCTCTCAAAAGCTATTGTGCGATTCAGAGAGGTAGGGGCACATATTGTCTTATTATAAGACTTTTTTACTCAAAACAAAAAACCCTGCAACTTATTCCTGGTGGGATCGGTTTTCTTTTTTCGTTTTCTTGACCTTTTGTGCTGTATATTTCTTTAGTCCTGTACTAACCTAACCTAAACTCCAATCCTCTCATCCTACACCAAGGAAACAAGACTCTTAAGTCTTTGAAGTTTTCAGGAAGAAAAAGAGGCTTAAAATTATATTTTATATTTTAATACAATTTTTTTTAAATTAATTACTTTACAATTAAAATTATGATAAAAATTATAATTATGATATTCAATTTATATTTATGTTAATGTTATGAATATCATATCGATACTAATACCGTATCTAGCTCTGGTATGATAGTGTACTAATATTGATTAATATCGAATATCGTTTTAGATAATTTTTTAAATTTATTAAAAAGTCCCTCAATTTTTTTAAATTCAAAATAGTCCTTCAATATATTATACGGTATAATTTATAATTTTACACTAACTTTGTCTCCAAAAATCATTACAATAGAAATTTAAAACAATAATTTACTTATTTTCTTAATATTATTTTCACATATTTCACATATAAATAATAACCATAATTATTACTTAAATAAAAATTTTAAAGTAAATTTATATTATTAATATAATCAAATGGATACTAAATATAAGAATCTAAATCATATAAATTAAAGTAGGTTCATTATCAAAAAATAATAATTACACATAAATTAAAAGCAATATGGACACCATTAAAAATTTTATTACAATAATTCTTAATTTTGAAAATAAAAATAATATTATCATAATTATCATTATAAATTAAAAAGATAAATTTTGACATATTAATTAAAATTTATAAATATATTAAAATTTATTCAATAAATTAAATTTTGCAATATAAAATTTATTCAATTTTACAAAAAATTTAAAAATTATATATATAATAATGAAAATAAATCCATATCTATAAACCTATAAAGTTAAAATTAAAAAATAATGAAAACTTTTAAAGTAAAATTTTATTATTAATATAATCAAATAGATACTAAATTTAAGAATCTAAATCATAGAAATTAAAATATGTTCGTTAACAAAAAAATAATAATTACAATTGAATTAAAAGTAATGGACACCATTAAAAAGTTATTATAATAATTCCTAATTTTGACAATAAAATAATATTATCATAATTATAATTATAAATTAAAAAAATAAATGACTTTTGTCATCTTAATTATATTTTATAAACTAATTAATTAACACTATATTAAATTTTATTGAGTAATTTAAATTTTACAATATAGAATTTATTTTTGCTTTTACAAAATTTTTAAAAAATATATAAAAATAATGAAAATAAACCAAATATCTATAAGCCTATAAAAAAGAGAGTGAGAGAATAGTTCTACATTGGGGTAGGGAGGGGAGTTTTTATTTTTTATTTTTACAAAATAGTCATCTAGATTTTTAAAATTTACGATAAATGCAAAGTCGTCGGTACCGATGGCCATTACTTATATACATAGTTTCGTACCCTTTTTCGACCATACAGTATGAAGCATATAATATTGATTTATTTATTATTCCTTAGTTATGTTGTTCCTAGTTATAATTTAACTAAGATAAGATATTAATGAAACGGTCAAAATAACTTATGTTATGTTTATTTCTTATTAAAAAAAGTAATTGATCTTATAAATTAAAATATAGAGATATTTAAACAAATGTGTGGGTATTTATTATATAATAAGTTCATGATTGATTATAAGGATCTTCAATGGAATATTATTAATGTGTCTGTGAATTTCCTCATTATAATAGTTGTATAATTGATCCTTAGATTTAAGATTATCAGAGTATCTCATATGAGAATTATTATATTTTGATGCTACTTATGACCTACTATAACTAGAGTAGCTTAGTCAATAATAATTATATATAGTATAAACCATAAGAAGATAGTTGAATGACTTAATTAATAAAAGATCGGTTACTCTAAAGCAATTAGATATAATATTTTATTGTTCTTTATTAGTAACAATTTAAAGATTTATGTAGTCAGAGTGAATTGAGATTTGAAATTATTTTTTAAAAGATTAATTATAAATTAATTACTAATTAGCAAAAATGAAAATGATTAGATATAAAGTAGTAGACATTGTATTTATACTCTAAATCTAATTGGATTATTGAATGATAAAATGATTAAATTATAGATCATAACCATGTATAAATAGGTTAAGTTAAACCACTTTGACATTTTTAATATCAGGATGGTCATAATATATTGTTAGACACAAATCTTGATCTATGATTATAAATAATTTAATTAAAAAATTAAAAATAAATTAATTTTAATTTTAATTTGTGTAATTTTAATTATGAATTTTAATTATAATTTATAATTATTGTTAACATATTAAAAACCTAATAAGCCACACATAAAGAGCAATTAAAAAAATTCAATTTAAATTTTGAACTTAATTATGAAATTTGAAAAATTTTAGATATCAAATATTTGATATTTGATTTTATTAAAATTAAATTAAATTATAATTAGAGTTTGACTTTAATTATAATTAGAATATTTAATTTTAATAAAATAAACCATCATGATATATATATATAAAAAGTAAGAGTACTATAACTGGCATTTCTACTATACCTCTCAAAAGTTAAGCTCTTTTTCTCTTTTATATAGACACGGTCGGATGTTGGATGGTTAAACAACTCATGGCTGGCACCTCGTAAAAAATGTTTCAGTAAGCATTTGAATTAGATACGATTTAATTAATTTTTATAATTTATATATTTAATTGCTGAGATCAAATAAGAAAACTTTAAAATTTTTAAATTGTCAATTTGCTCGTGACTGGATCATAGTTGATTTTATAACATAAGACCCTCTTAATTCAGTCGAACTCATGTAAGATCCTAAATTTTTGAACATGATCATTGATATGTTTACTTTATTTTAATTGCTTAGTTTTTATGAAAGTGTAAGATTTTCACAATTTCCCTACGAGAGATTAATTTTTGTGATGTTTTATGAAAATTGGTAAGAATCAAAGTGGAAAAGAGAGTTTCTTGTCTTCTTATGTTTTATAAAATAAGGTAATATTCAAAATATGTTGAATGAAGTAAACAAGCATCTCTTTTATTGGCTATTTCAAACAAAATAAGTAATTTTAAAATTTCAATAAGTTTTGGACCTAACAAGAAAATAAATATGTAATATAAATAACACTACTAATAATTATTACGGTCAAACATCAATCTTCAACTCGCAAAATGTTTACCGGTTTTTCGCATCTAATCTTTTTTTTTTACATGTCCAGTTTTATGATAATAACAATTCAATAAAAATTTTACTAATTTAAAAAGTTTAAAAAGATCTAATAATATGCAGTTTTTCTTACACTCTCTTTTATCCAAAATAAGTGTCGTTTTAGAGAGATGTACACTTATTAAGAAAGCTAGTGAAATGTTTGATATATCCTTATTAATTACATGTTGAATTACCTTAAAAATGTAATTTGTATAATTAGGATGTGAGAGAAATTAAAGAGTAATTTTGGACATAAAATTATAAACATGCATGAAAAATCGTAAACAACATTTATTTTGAATAATTAAAATCTCTCTAAAATGATACTTATTTTAAACAGGAGGGAGTAATTAATAAAGAGTCCTTTTCTGTATTTTAGCCACACGCAACGTTGATCTATGGTCTCATGTAACCTTGCTTGTATAAGCTTAACTGCATCCGAGTAATTAGATCCTCCTAAACTCAATTAGCTCCTGTGAGAATATATATGCTTCAATTTTATTGGTCGAAACCTTGAATTTATAAAGGGAATTGTGTTTTTTTAACCGTTACCTTTACCAATAATAAAATTTTGGTTTTTGAACCTTATCATCAAGGACCCAATAAAAATACATTTATTCTAATACAGGCGTGACACTTCTTGTCTATAGTCCCTATTTCAATTAATTGACAACAGCAAGACAAGCAGTCTCACTGTTTTAACATAGCAATCAGTGTCAGGGTTATCATTTTCTGTATATCTATAGTCCCTATTTCAATTAATTGACAACAGCAAGACAAGCAGTCTCACTGTTTTTACGTAGCAATCAGTGTCAGGGTTATCATTTTTTGTATATCTCCCGTGTTAACTATGGGCAAGGAATCGATACCTTTTAGACCAATCACCGAATTCAATCTCTAAAATATGTTAGATTTTTCTGAGTTAGTGATTGAATTGGTTAAACCCTAATTGGATTGTCACTTTGGTAAACATTAATGTTAAATATCTATCCTTATCTAAATAGCCCAATGCATCAAAACAAAACAAAAGTAAAATCATTTATGCTAAGCTTTTTTTCTTTTTTCTTTTACCTTTCTTATCACTGATCAAGATGACAATGAGTTGATTTACGAATTTATATTTAAGTATTGTTAACGGATCGATTTATATAAGTCAGAGTTAGGTAAGACTTGAGGTTTAAAAGAATTGAGTTTCAAGTAGGTCTGGATTTAAGCAGATTTAATTAAAAAAGATATTATGTCACTTTTATTTTTTTTTTAAAATTGACAAAACTAATTTATTATCATCCATAACTTTACCACCGGTTAAAAGTTTCACTTCACTTGGTAATTTTCATCTTCAGTGAATAAAATTTAACTGACAGTGAAACCAACCACAATTAATGAGAGGATTTAGAATCTATCATTCAATTAAGAGGCGATAAATCCAATACTAATTAGTAGGATGTTGAAATGAAAAGGTACAAGGAATAATCGCACATGGTAAGACGGGACTTCGTCCCCATCTTGTATTTTGTAGATTAGAAGATCAGTGAACATTAAATGAAATATATAGTCTAATCAACAATCTAAAGTCACATTTATGTTATGTCCTGCTATTATTGTGTAAGCCATTCACAAACATATGAAGTTGATGTAACCTTGGACGAGTTTTGGGGACCATACTAGCGAATCCACCGTCTAAAATATTGAGGGGCGATGCACTACTTTTGCTCTTTGTGTGACACGTGAAGTAGTGAAGTACGAGAAATATCTTAGTTCATTATTCAGTGTCCGTTTGGATGAGCTTATATCAGTAGAGTTTTTGTCAGTAGAGCTTTTCTCAGAAGAACTTTTCTAAAACGTCAGTTGACTGTTTGGTTGGCAATTAAAAAAATAACTTTTTTAAAAGATAACTTTTTTAAAACGTCAGTTGATTGTTGATTGTCGATTTAAAAAATAACATTTTTAAAAGAGTTTCATACAGTAGACTGTTTGACAATATAAAAATAAAAAACACTTTTGTTAATTTTAACTATATTTTATTTTATAATAAAATTATTTATAATAAATAATATTTAAAGTATACTAAACAATATGCAAAGTACAATATATTATATTTACGGTTATCTATTTCTTAGAAAACCATCTTGTAGGAAATTTTAGATAACCATTTTGTAGGAAATAATTTAAAGAGATGTTTCATTTTCTTGTAGGAAATAAAATTAATATGAAAAATAAATATTAAAATATGTAAAAAAATTTAAATAATATTATAATCTCAAAATAAATATTCAAGTTGAGTAAATAGTTAAATACATAATAAACTATGAATTTTATCGTAATACAAGAAGATTTGCAATACGTTTCGTTGCATCAATCATCTCGTTATTTTGTGACTCGTCTAAATGATTTCTTTCAACGTCTTCATTTTCATTGATTTCTTCATTTGTAGAAAGTAATTCATCATCTTCATCATAGGAAGAAAACTTTTAATCCTTTTGAGCATTTAACTTTATAAAATTATGAATGGCCATTGAAGCAATTATAATTTTAACTTGCTTTGGAAAATGAAAACTTAGCATTTGACGTAAAATTTTCTACCTATTTTTCCAAACGCCAAGAAAATCAACTACAACTACAATAGCTGCATAATTAATGAGCAAAGCAAGAAAATCAAACCAAAACAGAAAATATATAAGGAGGGTCAAGTTCCTCCTTTTACAAAATGAAGGAGAAAATATCATAGAAATCAACTCAGTTTCTTTCTCCAGGGATTGGGGCATGGCTAAATGACTACCCAAATGATTGCAAAATCAACACAGGGCTCTCAGGAAGGCATCAAAGCCAAAACTTCATTATTGCACCTATAAATTGACTCATTTTCATGAACTAATAACATTCTCCATGTTCAACAACATCACAGTCCTAAAAATACAATCTGAAGTTATACAAACCGTAGTACATGATGAACCTGACGTAATGGCATTTGACAGCAATTAACTTAATAAGTCTAACTTCCTCTGAGTTGCTCCAATGCAACCAATTTGATAGAGCATAACATAGTTTGCTCATATATCAAAGTGATTCCTGTCCAATTGAGGATTATGATTACCAAGAGAACACTCTTCCAAACATTGTATCTTCTTCCCTCTCAAAAGTATAGGTTACCAAAAAGTTCATCCGACGGTAGATATGACAATACAAAATGTGGCTGCTATTCTCTACAGGACCTAGCTGAACTAAGAACTTGTGGCGGGTCATTAACATGTTCATTATTTCATGGTTCCCATAATTTTCTGAAGCAATAAACCAACTTCTCAAACAATCTACGTTGACTCAAGCATCTTCATTAAAATTTCCTACAATTGTTGCTCAAGATTAGTTAAATTTACTAACGTTGAAAAAGAAACACATGCCAAAGAAAGTCTAAGCTAATTTAATTACAGATCATAATTATTAGGTATACCCAGGTCTGTAAACTGTCAACTACATCACTACCACATTGAATCTTACAATAGCTTCAATTTAATCCCACAATGCTCAAAAATTTTCTCATCTAGCACCGCAATATTTTATACAATAGAAGAATCAGTATTGTTCTAAACACATTTACCTAATCAAATATTCTATTATCTAACTGCACATGCTGAAGTTCTCAATACCAATACAACAAAGAGGTCATCTGATAGTTGAATTCTCAAAAGGCAAAATACAACAACCTTCAAAGAAGTTGTCGATTAACAATCCGTATTTATCATGCAAAGGAACACAACAACACGAAATACAATGTAACCATTACGTTATATGTACAACCATTGCATAAATACTCTCTGCAAAGCGATCAATAGATGGTATATCAAAAAAACACTGTTATCCTATACCGAACAAAATGCCCAAAATCCTCAATGTTTACACACATAAAACCGATCAAAGGAAAATCACCGAAAACATGCTTCTCCATTTCACATAAGATTTTCCAAACAAAACCCACAAACAGATACCCTAAAACTCCTGTGATGCAGAACCAATATCACCCTTTCCTTTACCAATTTTGTTGGGAAGAAGACAATGGTGAATATTGGGCAAAACACCTGCGTTAGCAATGGTAACAACTCCCAAAAGCTTCCTGAGCTCCTCATCATTTCTCACAGCAAGCTGAATATGCCTTGGCACAATTCGATTCTTTTTGTTGTCCCTCGCAGCATTGCCTGCAAGTTCTAGAACCTAAGCGAACAACACAAAATCAAAGATCGTGAACCTGAAAACTTTCCGTTCCATAAAAACCTCAATCATCTGACCAAAACCAAACGGACGAAAGAAAATGAAAGGAATAGCAAAAGAAAAAGGAATGACAATCAGACCTCAGCAGCGAGGTACCCAAGCACGGCGGAGAGATAGACCAGAGCACCAGCGCCTACACGATCGGCGTACTTGCCTGTTTTAAGGAAACGGGAGATACGGCTGACGGCAAACTGTAGGCCGGCCTTTTAAGACCTGGAAACAGATTTAGAAGACTCGGGCTTGCCTCTGCCTCCCTTTGTCTGCGTTTTCTGCGTTAACAACGCAAAAGACCTTCACAACTTCTGCGTTGTGAAGGAGGAGGATATTCGAGAAATTCCATAAAAAGTATACCAGAAACGTCTACATTGTGAAGGAGGAGGACATTCGAGAAATTACATACCTGGTAGTTGATCTTGAGAAGAACAGTCCAAAGAAAAAAAATAGAAGAGTAAAAATGATATGTACGTAAGTGAAGGAAATTTGATATACCCGAAAAAGCTAAAATTTCAGATTTTTTTTAAAAACTCTAAATTTTAGTTAAAAAAAAAGTTGTATTTTAATTTTTAAAAAAATTATTTCTACTTCAAAAGTACTTTTGAAGTTTACAGTCAAACACTTATTTTTTCTTTAAAATAACTTTTACGGTGAAAAAAAGTATTTTTGGAGCCTCCAAAAATTGAATCAAACAAGTGCTAAATGTCTTTATTTAGTCGATTACTAAATAAAAGTTGATTACTTTACTTTTGTTTTTCTGATATATTTTTTAGTTTTTAGTTTTAATTTTTAAATAAAAATAAAAATTTATTTAATTGTTAATGTTAACGTAGTTATATTTTTATCACTAATAATAATTACATATTAAATAAAACTTAAAGATAATTATTGTTAATCTAATAAATTTATTTAATCTTTTATATAATATTTATTAACAAATTA
>JANVCQ010058495.1:0-10478 GCA_025531925.1 Erythroxylum plowmanianum
AGTATGAATTTCCAAAGGGGAAATTAGATCGCTTTGTATGAGATTGAATTATATGAAAAAGAAAAAAATTTATACCAGTTTCGGATTAGTTTGTCTTAGAGTTTCCAACGCGATAATTTTCTAAAGTGTATGTTTTCGGATGTCGAAAATTTGTTTGTTCAGTTCGTTTAAGCGATTTGATTTTTAATTCCGAGTCATTCGATTCGATTTCGCTTTCGATTTTGTTGTTGCATTTTGTTATCCGATTTTTCGATTCGATTCATTTTGATTCGATACTTTCGCTTTGTTGTTTCGCTTTGATTCTGATCAGATTTGTGGTTCGCTTATGTTTTAGCCCACTTTCAGATTTGAGATCCGTTTGATTCGTTCCGTCACTTTGTTTTTTTTGTTTCTGTTTTTCGTTTTCCAGTTGGGGTCTGATTTTCGAGATCGGGTCCCAACATTGAGTAAGTTATATTTCCCAAAGAGATCTTGTACATCAATGCATCACCTTCCAATTTTTAAGAGTTTAGCAAGACCAACTTATCACTTTCATTCCATTCCAAATATAAGAGGAGTACTCGCATTGGAAGAATAAGTGTTATGTTATCTCCTCCTCCTGATTGCAAAAGATGATATGTTTAGAAATGTTACATTTCGTTACCCATGTTGAGACTAGAATAGAATATATGAGAGATCATTGAGAGATTAGAAAATGCATTTCATACTCATGCATAATACGACATGCACATACACGTGAATAGTAAATTTTTTTGCCCATGAAAATGATTGTACATTCATTCATGGACATTTTGAGTATAATTGTTTATAAATGTGATTGTTATTGATAATTGTGGTTTTTATGTGTTGAAAATTGATTTGGAGAGTGTATTTGCTGATTTAGAATTTTTGGAGAAATTTCTAGAAATTGTTGGGTATTTTGGATTAGGAAAATTTCCAAGTGGAAAAACTATTGATAAATGGAAGTAGAATTTACTGTCCAAAGGTAATGGGAATTTTGATAAATGACTTTAGGATTTATTGACAAGTGTCATTGAAAATTGGGAGACAATTAGAATAGAAATTGGATTAAAGTTATAAGAATTGGACATGTGGCAAGTGAAAAGTTTCACTTGCCAAACCATGTCTTAAGTCCTTACTTTTGAAAGACCCTCCTTTCATCTCTCACAATGCTTTTTATTTAAAAGAACCTAGGTGTTTTGTTTTTGGTTCTCTTCTTCTCTCCTTCGTGGCTTTTCTTCTCTTCTTGATTTTTATTCTTCAAATCTCCACCCATGTTGAACCTCTCATCTTCCATTTGCTACTCCTTCAAATTGCTCTCTCTTTCATCCTCACCAAAAACCCAAACCTTCCAACACTCAAGATGGTGATGATCATGGGTTGTATTTAAAGTTAGATATTTTTTAATTTTTTTTGAAGAGTTTGAAGATTTGGTACATAAATCAAGTAAGTCATGTTTTAATTTTATGGGCAATGTTAAATGAAGCATTTATGATGATAGCTAGAGGTTAATGACATGAAATGATGTTTTGTGTATGTATGTGCTGTGGATGATGAAGAGTATGTAATTTTCTTGCTTTTGGATATATTTGATTATACTTGATTAGTAATGATTTGCAGAGATGTTTTAGAGGTTGAATGATCAAGACAAGGAGTTTTGTATATGCTAGAATGTTGGTGAAGAAATAAACATATATATGTGTTGATGTTTTGATTCATATAAATGCTAAACAATGGGTTAGGAGTTGTTTTATGAATGATTGATGTTGTAAATGATGAGTAAGAAACTATGAGTTATGCTACACATGTTTTTAAGATGGATTGGTTATGAAAAGAATGTTTTAATGAGAATTGGAAGTTGACGGATAGGTACATGAACACATCTTATTTTTTTGGGTTAACGATCAAATTTAGATTATGATTTGTTGGTAAATGATATTGAGATGAAAAGAAGTTGAGAATGAGGGGTAAATGAAGTAGAAAATGGTGATCTTTATACAAGTTATGTCAGGTAAGAAATCTGGAAAGTTTAAAGATGATTGACTGGAAAATGTTCACTGAGTATACTCCAGTATTTTAGTCATACCTTTTTCTCTCGTTATCTAAATGAAATTTTTCTTAGATTGGATTAAAATAGAGACATATAGCTACATTTTTCATGAAGAAGTCAAATTCAAATTATGTCTATAAGAGTCTCAAAATCTGACCTGAAGTTGAAAAACTAGGTATGCATCTGTGAAAGTTTGTCATGGCAAACTCCTTGCTTCACTACAGCGAACTTAAAGGTTTTAGCTAGGATTCCGTTAAGGTAAAGTTCACCATGGCCAACTCTAGGTTTAGCTTTGCGGTGGCAAACTTTTCTCTACACTGAACATGTTTCGATATTTTGGGAATATCTTGTTTTGTAGTTATCCAAATAGGATGATTTTTGATTTGGAGTAAACTAGAGGCATAGGGATACAAATTATCTGAAGAAATTGAATTTTAATTCAGTCTCTAATCTTTAAATTTCTGTATGGAAATAGAGTACAGGGCATTTCCTCAGAATAAAAGCAAGTCAAAAATATTTACAGTATAACTTTTATAATACTGAACCAAATTGAATGATTTTGTTGTCATTAGAAACTTAAGAGGTAGAAGGACACTTATCAAAGAGAAAGTGTTCCCAAATTACTTCATTTTCATTGTACGATTGATCATGCATTATAGACTTGAAGATGCATTTCAGGAAAAATCTGGGTTTTGATCAAATGAGTTATGAATTGGGATTCTAATGATTTTTATTGAGGTATAGACCATAAGTATACATGATACTTATATGAGTTGGTAATTTACGTGATGAAAATAATGGAAAAATACCTGGGATTATCATGAACATATATTGTGCATATTTTATATACAGACATGTGCATTATAAAACACTTACAATTGTGACAATTTGTGATATGTGTATATTGCTTGTTATAGAGGAGCAACTGGAACATCAACCTCTAGAAGTTGTTGGAACTTCCAGACATTAGCTTCAAGAGCGACTTGTGAGTAACCTAGATGGTCTCACCCAATCACTTGTTTGCTTTATATTATGTTTGAATTATTGAAGGAATGTGAATTGATTGTTTTGATTCCAGATAATGAAGGTTCGATGATTCTGGTGTATGAATGAGTTGCTGAAGTGCTCCTTGTATGTGAATGTGACGAAATAAATATTGCTCAACAATTCTATTGAAAGTTAGACTAAGGTTCAAGATAAATGTGAATGTGAAATCATATGATTGGTCGAGAATATGTTATGTGAAACATTCAATACATGAATGCATGTAAGATAAAAGAAGTTATAATTAGAGTCACCAGGATAAAGAGCTTAAAGCTTAGATTGTGATTAGAGCCTCAGGCTCAGTTATAAAATGTACCCGATATTTACTAAGAGAAATGGGACATAAATTGATACAGCTCGGTATCCACTAGGGGATATGAGCTAATAAAAAGGCACTTGGTCACAATGACAATAATAAATGAAAGTGAGTCTCACGTGCATTGATTTTATACTTGATATGTGTATTGTATACGAATGCAAGGATTATGATGATTGCTCTCAAGGTGAAATGTGACATTTTATGAATATGCAAAAAAAGATGTGAATAATATGTTACATGTATTAATGTGATGCATGAATTGAGTTAATCATCGATGATGGTTACCTCATTGAGTTCACAAAACTCATCAAAATTGCAACGTTGATTTTTTAGGACCGAGAGACGATATTAGCTACTAAGCGACGCGATAAGTAGTGTAGACTTTTACTATTAGGCTATGATGTTGTATAAATATGAATGTTGAAAGATACATTATAGACATTCAGTTTCTACTAAATGAAATGAAGAAATTTGGTTTTAAAATATTGTGACTTTCCTTATGATGTTTATAAGAGAATAAAGGTAGATGATGTCATGTTAAGTGAATGTCGTGATTGAACATAGCGTGCCATTATCATAGGTTATGTATTGAAATATCCTCAAGGCATCCCGGTATGTACTCTAAGGTAAGGGGGTGTTACAAGAAATGTTTTAACTCTAGTAGTAGTTGAGAATTTTCTTTTAATTGCTAACCATAAAATTAAAATAAATCTAAAATTTACTAGGTAACCAAATTTACTTATATACTAAGTTACAATTAAAGATGGTGGCCTCATTAATAGTTAGTGAATATGCCTCCTTACCTTTGCTGTGGGTAGAGGTTGTATATAGATATAAATAATTCTGTTACAGTTCTATTACAACAATGATGAGAAATGTGTTATAATCACTACAAGGAAACTGCGGATGAGCGACAGAAATTTAGCATCGGAATAGGTAACGTCTGAAATTAGTGATGGAACGAATGGTTCCATCGCTAATGTTGGGTAATTTAGCGACGACAATTTTTCTCGTAGGTAAACATGAAGTAGAGGCAAAATCTGATAGGGAATTACCGACAGAATATAAAGGTGTTAGAATAGCCATCTGTAAAATCGTTGTTGGGTTGATACATAAATGACGTCGTCTTGGATAATAAGGATGATTTGAGGTTTATTCCAAAACGAACGAAACGACGTCATTTTAGAAACACAAAATTAAAGTTGGCGACTAGCACCAAAATGACATCATTTTGGTGCTAGCAAAAACGATGTCATTTTGGCTAGCTTCAGAGAGTCTGTGATATAACATAAATGACATCGTTTTGGTGCTAGCCAAAACGACGTCATTTTTGCTAGCTTCAAAGTGTCCGAGAAACGACATAGTTTTGATTATGGCCAAAAACGATGTTGTTTTGGTTAGGTTGAAGAACGAGTCTCATAGAATCAAAACGATGTCATTTTGACTTAATCCAAAACGACGTCATTTTGACTGCAAGAGCTGCGTTTGCATTTGAACCAAAACGACGTCATTCGGGTTTAAACCAGAATGACGTCGTTTTGGTTAACGTCAGCGATGCATCTTATTTATAACCAAAACGACGTCATCTTGGTTAACACCAAAATGACGTCGTTAAACCAAAACGACATCGTTTTGGATTAATTAAAATGTAGCCCTTCTTCCTTCCCCGCCTCTTGCTCGCGTGCAGGTTCTTCCTCCTTCCTTCAGATGTAGCTCCTCTATCTTCCTCCTCTGACGTCAACTGTCGTCCTTCCTTCGACCAAGTGCAACGTCTCCGGTTGGCATTGCCTGTCATCTTCTCCGGTAGTGAGGTAAAGGCATCATCTCCGGCGCTGTTTTCAAAGGTAAGCTGTCGAGGTTTTTTTTTTAATTTTCTTGTTTTGGAATGAGTTATTGATTTGCTGTTGAATTAATTGGGTTTGATTGTTATTGTTTTAGAGTTTTTCACGTAAATAATGGGAAAATGTAATCAATTTTTGTTTAGTTAGGGTTGATAATTTTATGCACTCAATGTGTTCGATGAAATGTTTTCTTATATGTTATGAACTTGTTTTGTGGTTTTTTAATTGTTTGGTTACAAACTATAAGGAATAGATAAAGTATTAACTATATATGCTATATTTTTCATTAGTTTTGTCAATATAATTTGATGGATGACCATATATTGGATGCATCGATAATTGAATTAAAAATAACTTTCTCCTAATTTAAAATTTATTTGCTTTTTTGGCCCTCAACTTAATAAGAATATTGAACAAAATTAATGATGAGCATTAAAATATGATTGATCTAAATAACAATAATAATAACAACCAAAAACCAACAACAATTTAAACTTAATTTTTTAAAAAACAACAACAACAAAATCTTTAAAAGTTTTATAAAAACGATGCAAAATGTGTTGGACCCCAAACTTTTCTTAGAAGATTAGAACTATTAAATGAGAAATTTTAGTGATTAGTCATGAGTAAAGAACAAATGATGAAAATTTTCGAATTAGAAATGATAGACAAGAGTGAAGTAGTGAATGAGAAATGTGGATCGATTCATGTTTTTCTTTGGTGTTCTTGTGGATAAGAGATTTTGAAATGGGAAGAATTAAGGTGAAAGTTAGAAGTAAAATGAAAGAAAAAATGAAGTTGCATATGTGTAGTAAGTTGATAAAGGAGATGTATATATGTGTATGTTCTGTTATTGGTGTTCATGATTAATCATGGACTATATTTTCCTATGGATGATATTGATTTGAAATAGAGTTGAGAATGAGGAGTAAATGAAGTAGAAAAGGAGATCTTGGTATGAGTTGTGTTAAGGAAAGATTGTGAAACAAAATGGGTGGTTAATCTAGAAAATGTTCACAAAGTATGCTTCAATCTTTTAGCCACACCTTTTTCTCTAGTTATCCCAACTAGATGATTCTTAATTTGTATTAAACTAGAAACATATGGATACATTTCTTATGAAGACATCAAATTTAAATTCTGTCTTTAAGAATCTCAAAATTTGTCATGAAGTTGAGAACTGGGTGTAGTACATTGGTGGATGAATGTAAAATTCGTGTTCTAAATTTGAGGGAAATTATGGATTGATCTAGGCTGAATTATAGAAAGATTCCTTCTAGAAAGTTGTAGATTATCTTGCTTTCCGACGGTATATAGCATGAGAATTTCGGACATTGGAGTCAAAAGTTATGATCCTTTTAAGTGGAGATATTTAGGAGTATAAAATGTATCGTTTGTGATGGCGTCATATCGTCTATGATGATGTCATATTGTCTATAAAAATGTATCATCTGTGATGATGTCATATCGTCTATAAAATGTATCGTCTGTGATGACATCATATCATCTATGTTTGACTTTCTGTTTCTTCTATGTTTCACCTTCTGTATAATATCGTTTGTACCTATCGTCTACTCCATTTTTTACCATTGAAACGATAAAATTAGTCTCAAGGTCTTTATGAAAGTTGTAGATCTTGAAGTCCTCTTTTGAACCATTCAAAGAAAATCCTAATCCGATATCTGTAGTGAAAGTTATAGCAATTTTTATGATTTATCTGCTTTTTCCCATTCGTCTACTTTTTGATTTGGTTTCGTCTATACCTATCGTCTACTCTATTTTTGACCCCTTAGACGATAAAATTTGTCTTCAAAGCCTTCATAAAAGTTGTATATCTTGAAGTCTTCTTTCAATCCATCTAAATAACACCTCAATCTGATATCTTTTGGGATAGTTATAGCAATTTTCCCGATTCTTTTTCTTTTTTCCCATTCGTCTGCTTTTGATTTAGTTTCATCTGATCCTATTGTCTGGTCCATTTTTGACCCTTGAGATGATAAAATATGACCTCAAGGTCTTCTTAAAAGTTGTATATCTCAAGGTCCTCTTTGAATTCATCATAAGATGATCTTGATCTGACATCTCTAGTGAAAGTTAAGCCCATTGTCCCAAGATAGGTTCAATATGATTGGGGACCAAATCTTGTTTGATTCTTTCGACCATAATTTTGTTATCCGACCTCCAAATGATGTGATTCTTGAACCCTCAGATTCCTAAAACTTTTCTTTTTACGTCTCCATGAAAATTTATAGCTTTTGGTATTGATTTGACAAAGATTGTTTGAATCAAAATTAGGGTATTGATTGGAAGAGTATGAATTGGATATTTTTACTAAACATGCTTCAGTATTTTGATGATTTCTGGATCGGTAGAGCTCTGAATAAGATGATTCTTGTTTAGAAATAAATTAGAGCTTGGAGCTACAAATGATATGAAGAAATCAAAATCTAATTCAGTCTCTAAGACTTTTAAATTCTAGATGAAAATTGGGTATAGTATGTTACTTTAGAATAAGAATAGTTCGAAAATGTTTGGGATACAACTTTTGGATTTCTGAACCAAATGGATTGATTTTAGTGTCATTAGAAATTTAAGACAATGGGTAAGATTTTTATAGAAGAAAGTGTTATGTCAGAATGTTCAAGGGTATTTTCGGCAAGACACTTAAGCATAAAAGACATAAGGCATAAATGGAAGGGCAAATGGGACATTTCTCGATCATTAAGGGTATAATTGGAAGAAGAAGTGTTGTCTTGCATTTTAAGAAGAGAGGAGAACGAAAATTGAAGAGAAAAAGAGAGAGTGTCATGAAAAAGAGAGAGAAATACAAAGAGAAGAAGAGAAGGAGAGAAAGAAGAGAAAACAAGTTAGGGTTTAACTTTTCTTAGTCTTCAAAAGAGATTTTGGAGTTGTTCAAGAAAGGAAAAAGGAAGAGGAAGAGAAGAGCTTCCCTTTAAGCTAAAAATTCCTTCATTTGGTAAAGAATGAAGGTAAGATCATTTTAAATCTTTTGGATTTTTTTGGGAAGGATTTTAGTTCATAGAGTTTAGAAAATGCTTGGGTTTAAGTATTCTAGAACCAATTTTAGTAATTGTGCTTTGAGGAATTTTCAATTGAAAACCTTATTGAGTGGGATTTTTGTTATTGTATAAAGGGATCAAAAAGGCAAGAGGAACAAAAGAAGAGGCATTTTTGAGCAAGTTTATAAGCAAGGAAATCAAGGTGGGTACATGTTTATAATAGAGTAAATAAGCCACTAAATATTTTCTTTGAATCAAGAAAATTTAATGATTTCAATTGCATCATAAATGTTGCATTTATTGCTTCTTGAATGAATTGTGAAGTTGTTATATGTTTTCTACATTAATTATGTTGATGATTGATGAAAACGATTTCTCTTTAAAAATATACATGTTTATGAAATCATATTTTCGAGAATGATTTCCAAAATATATCAAGTATATGAAGAGCAAGTTTTCAAAAAAAATTCCATTTTGGGCAACAAGTTTACAAGTTATGAAATACATGTTATGTGGGTTTGTGGTGGTCCCCTAAGTTAAGTCACGTGCACGTTGACCAAGTTAAAGGCTTCTCCCGCCTGCCCGCTAGTGACATGGAGCTCATTCATGGACTCTCATAAATTCACGGCTACGCAGGACCATTATGTAGAAATGCATAGTACGTTCTATTTTGGATCCACCCGAACCATTCTGATGTGCATATGTGTTTATATTATGTGAACAAGTTTGATGCATTCATGTTTTGTAGTTTGAGATTTTGACTACATGATGTGAATTTTTAGAAACAAGTGCTTTATGAACTCAATGAGAATTTAATATGACAAATGAATGTTTTCAATAGTTTTTGTTTATTTTTCCATTATAAAATGTTACCCACGAGCTATCAAGCTCACCCTCTTTCTGTCCCCTCTTCATGTGATAGTTGAGAGATCAAGTGATCAAGAGCCTAAGGGAACTTTCGCAAATTTGATTTTTTTGTTTTTTGTTTTTTTTTGTAGTAAGCCAATGGTGTGGCTTTTGATATGTAAATAAAGTTTTTCAAACCCTGTTGCTTTAGTAATGAAATGATAGATTGAAGTAGTTTCAGTTGTGTATGCCCATATTGACTTCCTCATAATATGGTTGAGTTGAAGTAATAAGTTTGATTTGATGTACGACTATTGTGGGCACACCATCCTTATAGGATGACGAAATCGATGATGGTTAAGGAGACTTCATTATAATAAGTTCAGTGATTACGGTTCCGAATGTTGGGCTCCGAAATCTCGTTCGTGGTCCAACAAAATGCTTATTATTACATACTAAGCAAAATATTGCAAACAATTTTGGCTACATTTTCTCACATTTGTAGTTAAAAATGCATACTTATAAAATTATCAAAACATAGCAAATAATCTATAAACATGATAAAATAAAACATAGCTAAATAATATTTGCTATTTTTTTCGTTGCCTATCTTTGACATAAAATTTTTTCTTGCCAATATTAAATTTTTTTATTCATAGCTACATATTTAGCTATTAGAAATATTCCCTTATTTTATTAGTTAAAAGATGTTCATATTTCTATAATTTTTATATTTATGTTATGAGTTCAAAAAATTTATATATGGATTCTACCTTTTCATTTGGCCATATATCCACCAAAATTGCACAAAGTTTCATTTATTATTATAGGTTAAATACTTAAGTGAGGATTCCATAAAGTGATCATAACCTAAGCAAAAGATTTTGGGTTATCATAAATTATCTAGTTAATCAAGTAGTTATTTATTGAAATTTTAGATAAGAGTTGAAGTTGTTTGTGTCATTAATTGGTATAAGTTCATTTTCTTATAGGATATGAAATATAATTGCTTTATAAGGTATTAGGAGAAGTTTCTTAAAAGGACTATTAACATAATTTATAAATTAAAAAATAACTACATGTTTTATAAAATGAGGGTGAAACAATGGTAAGTAAAATATTAACTTAAACATAAAACAATTTAAACAATTTAGAAATTATTATTTTAAGGAAAACTAAGGACATTTAAAAAAAAAGTAAAGAACATGAAGGTTGACATTGCTTTATTGTTGAAAGAGACTAAAGAGATAAACATTAGCTACCAAATAATGGTAAATATTGCTATAGAAGTTCTCATCATTGTTATGGGTCAACTTGTAAATTATGATATAAGAAAATGGCTATATACTTTCAATTGT
>JANVCQ010058552.1:0-10476 GCA_025531925.1 Erythroxylum plowmanianum
AGTAAAAATTTGCTCCCCATATCCGCCCTCGTTCGAGTAATTTGATCGGGTACCCATCGGGTTCGGGTACAATTGCCATCCCTAGTGTGATGATGATGAGCTAATAATTTTTAGCTATGAACACCAAACGTAGCCAAAATGTATTGGCGACGATTTTACAAAACGTTATTAATAATTTTTCGATACGAAAATAAAACGTAAGAAAAAAAAACTATTAGTGAAAATAGTCGCCTATAATTTTTAGCTACGGGAATTTAGTGACGGTTTTTGTGATGAATATAATTCGTCGCTAATAGTCATTAGCGATGAATTTTGAACTTTTTGTAACGATTTTTGTTAGCAAAATGTAATTTTTATTATAGCACTGTAGACAGAGTAACAACTCTCTTGGTAAGACTCAAGACATGATCAGGACCTTCAAAGCTGCCTCTACATCTTAGTCTAACATATACGCATCTTCACCTTCAAGTCGTTAAATCAGCTCATTGTACGTAAATTTCGTTGATTTAGTTCTAAACAATACTGTCAAATGTAGTTCACAGAGTCATCTCGAAATTCCGATATTAGTGAAAACTACCAATTGGTTTAATAATAGAGAGGAAAAGTGTTTAATTTTTTAATTCAGGTCCTATTGCATATGTTTTACATCTTCTAATCTACAAAAAAATTTAACAATTAAGTTTAAAGAATCACAATTATGAACAATATATTTTCTTCTAAGTCCAAATATGAGAACTTAACCAATAATTAGCTTAAAATTTAAAATTAAAATTTTAAAGTCAATTTCAATTCTAAAATACAATTTCCCCATTAGAAATAACATACTTTACTCATTTTAATCTAATATTTTAGTAATTAATAAATATTCATTAAATTACTTAGTGTTACTTAGACCCGTTGGACCACATGTTTTTTTTTAACAAAGCACTTAATTAGTTAAAGCGATTAATCCATGTTTAGATTATTCAAATATACTCTGACAAAGTCAATTACCATTAATTTTGGATCTTATAAGTGCTGTCTCCAAGATGTCAGGGCAAAATGATATCTTACCACTTCTTATCTCAAAATCATTTCTTCGTCAACAGCCATAGTAGATGGTTACCATAATCTAGATCCCGTAATTACTGTTTTTACCTTTTAAAAATGTCAAAATCTTCCGAGGTAATGTCTGATCAGATATCATTAGTCAAATAAAATCGTCAGTAATTAAATAAGCATAAATCTACAGGAGGAGCAAACTCAAGGGGCTGAGTCCGTAGTACTTGGTCATTAAAGTTGTTGCTATTACCATAATCGCTTCCTCGGAAATTCTACAACATTATACAATTGAATATAGCTTCTTACCGATTAAATTATTAGAAATATATACAAAATGGTTTCTTGTGAGAATAAGAAATTAATTCGGCAGCTCGTGATTGTGTATTAAATTTAAAGGTGACAGCTATTCTAAGCTTAGGCATAATTTAATATCATTGCAAGCATACGACCCGGTAAGCTTTGTTTCAATCAAGGTTTTCTTAATCATGATGCATCACACTTGGCATATTTTATTCATGTTGGTAAGCTTAGATCCTTATGTCTTAACTACCATACAGGTTTTTAGACCATCTTCTTTTCCTTTTCCCGTATCTAATCATAATCAACTAGAAAACATTAGAATTACGAAAAAGAAAAGGCCTGGTCTGTTTACTGGTTTTCTGAAAAAAAGGATCGAGTGTTTGCATTGCATCATTAGCCGCAACTTGCACACAAGGTCTAATTAGCTGTATCTAAAATCTTTCATAGCCAACAAATATGTTTCTTAAGTCTTATGATACTGTTTCCAAGAATTCATCTGGTTTATGTCCCTCTCGAGGTTTGAGTATTTTCAATCCCCTTAAAGTTGATTTCTTGGATGGGATTAATTATCTCAATAGTCTGTTTACTTTGCCATGATTTAAAGAGAATGGGTATCAAGTCTTTTATGTTTTATGCTCAACTTTTGGAATAATACCAAAATAATGCGTGAGAATCAAGGAAATTTCAAAACCTAAAATGATATTTAAATTTTTCATGATAAAAGCACATATATGTCTTTATATTACAGAATTTATATGGCAATTTCATAATATGGACTTCTGTTCCAATATTTGCAATAATTAATTAAGAGTGATATGTTCAATTTTACCTCCTAAGCTGTGTCCCTTTCTTTCAGTTAAAATATGAACTACTAATGATATATTTGCACTTGGCATAGTTACCATTGGCTCAGATAAGTTATGGAACAGACGGAGATTTCCTTTATATTATTTGGGAGCAATCAAATGTTATTCAACAATAAAAATTTATATTCCCATTTATCAAAAAGCAAAGAATGGACAAAGACCTTCCCATTTTTGGTGAGCAGACGAGTGCGTTTGTTCAAGCCACCGTTTCATGTATATATAACATTAATAAATCAGCATAGAATCCTTTTCCAGTAGCATCGAATAAGTTTCTCTATGCAAATTCCTTACGAGGAAGAGCCCGTTGCTCTCGTCACGCAACGTTCCTATTTACATGACATGAAATGATGCTGAAAGCTTTAGTAGATTAAGTAGTAGGGTTTCAGCTATTCAAAACAAGAATTGCTGCAAATGAATAGGCATAATGATTCAGTTCTTCTATACGATTACATGAGACTACTTATGGATCCCACATGAACTAATTCAGAGGTTTTTATATGAAAGTCGGGACCCTCATCAGGAAGGGAATTCAAGACGATCGTAAGGGTATGCTAATTTGAAGCTGAAGCTAGGCTGCAAAAAGCTTTCGATTTAGTCTGAACTGTTCAAGAAAATGTTGACACATGACAGGCAGCATTCTCTACTTTTAATTCAAAGGGAGAATCTCGTGTTTTTAAAGTTGGATTTCGATAGAGTTTTATAAGTAAGTCCAGTTACATAGCAAGCAAATCAAACTCATTGTATCACTGTATGCAGAAGCAGTAGTTTATACTCTAGTATATATACACATTACAAGTTATAATGGAAGTTAGGCTGAGGATGCGCCCTAGCTTAGTTTACGACATAAAATCAAAAGGAAAGTAGGAGAAAGGGAAGCTCAAGAAGTCTAATATCACCAACTTACCTCGATAAAATAGTATAATACTTATTCAAGCATAAAACTTCTCCTCAAATACTGCAATTGTCTATATAGCTGGATTTATATACTAATGCATAGTTGCATACAGAAATAAGAGGTTGCTTCTGAAGGGAAATGATACAAAACGACTTCTTGTACCTAGTGAAGGGAAATGATATAAGAGCCATAACTAGGAGGGAACAAAAATCTACGCATACCATTCTGATCAGAGACCAAAAGCACGGACTTAGCCCTATAGGAGGATGAAGTAGCTAGCATTATCTTAAGAAATGAAGAACAAAATTGCATCCTCAAAATAGATCCACCGAAAGAATTTGAAACCATAACAAGAATATTGCAATCCAAAAGACCCACAGATAGACCAGTCGACCGGAGCTAGACCATTTTGTTGTTTTATCTTTTATGAATATTTAATTTGAAATGGCTAGATATATACATATACTAAATCTATCTCATATATTAACGGGTTAGATTTTCTTTAACATACACGTTGGTTTCAGACCACCTAAACGGAAATCTAATTAGGACATGAGAGTACGGCAAGTCAAATAAACTCACAAATTTTGCGGTTAGTTTGTTGGTTTGAGTAATGGATATAGTAGTATCCTCCAGAGAGTGAAAGTTTGTCAGTAGAGAAGGTACTTGAGTGCAATTCACCAAGTGTCTTATTTCTATACTCTATAAAAGATTCTGGATGACAGGAATGTCATGTAGAACAGAAAACAAGTAGTTTAGCTCTTTCCCAGAAGAAGATGATGATGAGAGTCAACTTAAGCATTTATGGAACTCATGCGGATCACATACAATTACATTCAACGTTTATCAGAAACCTAACCTCTTTGTCTTGTTTATGTTTTGTAATGTTTTTGTTTATTTCCTCCTGAAAGCAATACATAAAAAGATAGGGAAAATAAAGTTGAGAAGAGGAGAGGAACTACAATTCAATGTTACCAAAGCCCAAAGATCATTTATTAATTATAGAAACGTTACAATTAATGAAGAAAATAAAAGGTGTGGGAACTAAAAGGAAAAGAGATTATCAAGTGGATAAACATAAGAACAAAGGGAAGAAACCCTAATTGATGCCTTAGTAATCACATAGTCACTGACTTCTGGTTTTCAGTTAACATGATCAAATACAAACTCATCAAACCATTTCTGACAAAGAAGGGGATAGTTTCACAATGAACAAAAATACTATTTCCATAAGAAACCATAGAGTCTAAGAAGCAAGATGAAACAACACAAAAGTATACCCAAAAAAACATCACAAAAGAAAGAAAGTAGTAGTACTAATAGAAGAAGATGATGATTATGAGTACACAAGTCATCCAACAATTATGCAGCTGACCTTTTATGATCCATCGACCAATTCCTGGAGTTTCTGCCATTGCAAATTGCTCTAATCCAACAAAAAAGCCCCAAATTTTTTTCCATAAACAATTCAGTCACACTTCCAATAGATCTTAAACATCCTTGTACTCTTTGATTTCAATTAAAACGGAGCTCTACTTCCCGAATTCGCGGCCCATCCATCCACCGGCAGCTGCACGTTGGGAGGCAAATTGAAGAATGGAAGACCTCCTGACCCAGCTTCAGGAAAAGGGTTATTTCCAACACCAGCACCGCCGCCGCCTCCTCCGCTGCCACTTTGCATCTGCAATTGCTCGTCCTCATCCAAAGGAAGTCGCTCATATGCAACGTTGGTAAATGAAGATGCAATTACTATCACAGGTCCTGCTGCCGTCAACTCTCCGACGACGCTTCCCCCAACCACTTGACCCTGTCCTCCGGCTAGAAAAATAGTCAAACTTGTCGCCCCCGGTGGGGCTGGAGGCGGCAAGAAAGATCCGGACAACGACAAGATCTCAAATCTTCCGTGAAGAGTGACGATAGCACCAGCTGCAGCAGGCTGCCTGATGCTGACATTAGTCACCGTCCCAGCTCCGCTGAGTACACAAATCCCACGTTGCCGTCTGCGAGCGTAGTTGGCAATACATTCAAAAACATCGCAACCACTTCCTACTTCGAGAATGTGAGCTCGCAAAGTGTTAGCGCTCTCGCGAGTTATTATCACCGGAGGCTTCGGTTTGTTCTTAGAACCGGGCGGCCGGCCTCTGGGGCGACGAGCCACGATGTCACCAGAGTTGGCTGCAGCAAGGTGAGAGCCGTCATCATGTTGATCGGAGAACTGTCCACTACCACCTCCACCTTGATGAGAATCATGGTCTTCAGGGTCTGAAGGACGTTGAAGGTGGAGGTCAGGTCTGTGGTGGAGCTGATGAACGTAACCAGAAGTAGTAGTGCCTAAATCCAAACCGGCCATCATGCCAACATCAAAAGCCAAGAAAAAAAATTATATTATTAGAAGTGATTAAAAACTGTTGGGGGGGTTTTGTTTAATACAGGGAAAGAAAGAGTAGAGAAGAGAAAGTATAGAAAATGGAAAAGGAAAGGGAAAGCAGATGGTGCGGTGATCTCCACAACTCCAAGAAAAAGATTTTTGAATAGAGAAAGAGAGACAGATAGGGTTTTGAATGAATATATTTTGGAAACAAGTGAAAAGAAAAACAAAAGATAGAGAAAGAGAGAGAGATGGAGTGCAGAGAAAGGGAAGGAGAACTGGAGAAGGAAGGGAGAGAAGGGACAAAGACCTAAAACTCAGTCATCTTCCTCTCTCAGGTTTAAATATATATTTGTGCTTGGAATAATCATTTGAAAAGACAAAAACAAGGTATAAAAAAATGAAAGTTCTTTGTTAAATTTTCTGAGCAGAAAAAAATGGCGGATTGGTATGTCATAGGTGCGTAAATCAAACGCGCACGTTTTCTTTATTTTATTACACAAAATCCAAACTTTAGAAAGAAAATTGATGTAATAATTAATTCTAGAAGTAAAATATGTTTATAATCTGATCAATAAGAGAAGTATTAAATAGACATAGACATGATTTTACAACTTTCAAAATAACAAAGATACGATTTCACCTCTTACTAATTAATTTTTCAGGACAATGTTATACCTTTCGAAACTAATCATTTAAGAAGCCCCCACTTTTACATGCTTTAGAAATTTTTAGCTGAAACTTCATTCGACACAATCATACAAGAAAGGGAAATTTATGTTAAACCATTCGTAAATGTTGACTATCCACTTGTTCTTCCTCGACAATTGAACTATTAATAATAATTAATTGTGGGTGTATTTTGTATTGGATTATATATTTTCATTTCTTGTTTATATCATAAGTCTATATCTAGTAACCATTAAAATTTTGGTTAAAAATTATTAAATAATAGCAATATCAAGTTGAATTGTAATATAATTGATCATAATGTCGTATTAAAACTCATATTAAAATAATGTAGACATTATTATATTACAAAATCAGTGAACAAAAATTATTTATCACCTGCAACTTCTCTAACCACCCCATAAAGTTTCCTTTGTTGAAACTACATTAGCTACTTTTGTTTAGAAAATGCGGCAATGGATGGATGAAAGGGCAATGGAACAAAATAGGGGGAGCAGACAATCTATTCCCAAACATTTGAGCAAATGAAGCCTAGACGAAAGGAGAGTGTGTGGGTGGGGTTAGCTCATGGATGTTGCCAATAGCCATGCTGGTTTAACTTGGACTTTTGGTAGTGGTGAAGGTGAAGTTAATTAACTAGGGTTTAGCCATGAAGTTGACCACGTTCGGATTAGTTGGAGAAAGGGACAATTAATTTCTTAAGAAAGCAGAAATATATGCCCACAACAAATAAGAGAGTAGGCAAGTGGGAGACATTGCAGCGGCGCGTGGGTCCCACACATGTCGTTCTCCTCCGCACCCTGAACGGCCCTCCCTCTCCTCTCCCTTTGGTGGCCAACGTTGCTTGACTGACTCAAATGTTCGTCATTATTCTACCTGGTTCATGGAGTACACCATTTCTTTTTCTTATCGGTTATTTAGAGTTTTATTAATTCATTTAATTAATAAATTAGTAAATACATTAAAAATTTTATTTAATCTACATTTGAAAATAACACATGAATTTTTTCATCAAAAAAACATACATTAACGAATTTTTATAATTCCATTCTTAATCATCTCTCTCCAAGACAACAAATTTATAATTTATTTAATTAATATAGTTAATATTTAATACAATTTGCAAATCATATAATGGTCTTATTACAAAAGAAGGGCGATGAGGCTCGTATTAAATGTTTGTTAATAGAGAAAGTTCAGCTAATCAATTGAAGTGATAACCTTAACAAACTAATCAATTGAAGTGATAACCTTAACACCTTGGTTATATTCTATCAATATTTTCTGAATTCTTCACAATTTAGAATTGATGTCAATGGTTACTCGCCTTTCTAAAACCTAAAATATATTCATCTATAATAGATTATCAGGAATCAAAGGACATGTCTATTCTTTTGAACAAGTAGCATAGGTTTCAATAAGATAAAGTTTAATTTAATGTTTTGGTGTGCATTGGGTACCCAACCACATGTTTGGGACCATGCTAGTTCTATAAAAGGATGACTCACAATGATCTAAATCCAATTAAGATAATTGAATAATCACTTTTTAAAAAGTGTCTCACATTAGTAGATGGTATACTATATTTAATAATAATCTCAATGTTAAAAGCATAGGTTGAGGTTCTGTCAAGTCTAAACTTCCAACCAGACCCCAACCAGATTGAGTTTATTAATTTTATCTAAGAATTTACCATTTATAATTAAATTGCTACCTAGAAACATAAGACCCTTCCAATCGTTTAGAAACATATGTAAATGTCATGATCAAAACGGCACGCGCACATGGTTTTTTTTGTGTCTTCCCTCAAACAAGTGTAGAAGGACAGTTATGTGAGGGTGCCACGAATAAAGGAAGAAACCAAAGTTTTAAAAACTAGATCAGATTATTCGGTTTGATCGGAAAAAGGTTGAGCCAATCAGTAGTCCGGTTCGGTTTCACCTACTAACTTTTCTATATAAAAACCAACCGGTTTAATATTTTTTAGTTCGGTTCGGTTTTTAAAACCTTGCAAAATTTCCTTTCTTTCTTTCATGAAAACTTTCGCATTTATAGTATTGTTGCGAAGAATATGTTCACTTAATTACTAAGCCAAATTCATCAAAATTATTAGTTTATAATATTTATTTCGTTTTGGATGCTTTGTCTTCCTAAATAAGGAAGGAAGAAGAGAACTATACTATAATCACACTGAAGACTAAATGACGCCATCACTTATTACAATATAAGTGCCTATAAGCATAATATAATTTTCTTACATTAATATCATAATTTTGCTAGAAACATTATATAAATCGTATTGCCATCTACGAAATGCTCAAGTTACATACTTCTTCTCAACATCCTCTATTTTATTTGTGTTGAAAAATCATTATCTCTCTTAATTGTAGTTATACATAACACTACCACCAATATGCATTTTGAAGTACATTGATGAAACTTACAAATATAAACATATTAAACTCCGAATTATTATCTGAATTATAATTTCATAAAATATTCATTGCTCATAAATAAATATGAAAGAAATATACATACCTAGTTAGTTATAAATGTATTAAATGCCAAACTCTAAATCTTGGTCAATATTTCTTTTATAGGCAAAAGATACAAATTTAACTAATATTTCATAAAATTACAAGTTAATTTCTAATATTTTGAGGCATTTAAATGAATTTTAACATTTGCAAACTGTTCAAATTTGACCCAAAAATTTAAATAGAGTAAAGCCTTGTCAAAATGATTTATAAAGAAAATGCATTTGTCATACCGAATGAATTAACAACATCTACTGATGATCAGTTTATATCTTATTTTGATCTTATTTAAGATAAAAGTATACTGTATTACAAGTTTACAATTAAGAATAATTTCATACATTACTAATTTGTAATTTCTTTTAATGCAGTAGAAGAAGTTGATGCAAATACTTTAAATGAAAGCGTAGTTTACGAATCTTTAAATAGCGTTGGAGAATTTGGAGCTTTCGATGATGATGAGACACAACCTTATTCAGAAATACAATTTTGATTTTTATTATTATTTTAATATTTATATTAGACTTATATTTATTTATTATTAATTCATTATATAATAATAGACATTGTTGTATTTTATTTCAATAAAATATTTTATTTATACTTATTCTTATAAGTTTTACTTCTTATTTATTATATACCGATTTTATAGTGGTTTACTACTGGTTAAACCTCTAAACTTTAAACATTTCTTTTGATCGATTCGATGTTCGATACGATTTTTAAAACATTAGAAGAAACAATATGGCTTGCCCGTACGGTCAGAATTCAAGTCCAAGCATAATTTGGCAGATTCTAACTCCAAATCTGATTATATTTAAATAAGTGTATTCGATTTTAGTAAAATTTTGAATATCAAATTCATTTTTTAAATTGAATTTTATTTTTAACTCAATTTTAATTTAAAATTATACATATACATATGAAATCTAGTTTAGAAGAACATCTTGTATTCTAAATTATTGACATATGATTTCTTAAAGGATAAATTATAAAACAAAATTAACAGCTTTACTTAATTTTATAATACTAGTTTGAATGATAAAAATGAAGTTAAGATGTTTCAATTTTAATTTTTTTGGAAAAATGATTTTTTTGATACACATACTATCAAATTCATATTTAAAAATAAAAATAATAAAAATCCTAAAGCATCTTCTAGCTCCCAAATTTTTCCAAACATTTCATATAATTTTTCGATAATATCCGAAAGCCTCTTCTTTTTTTGCTTCTCTCCCAAAATTTCCACTAATCTTATGGCTTTTGTGATTAATCAAGCATCTGAATTCGCTGATTTTTTTTTCCTTTTTGAAAGTATTGAGACGCATAGACAATTGCCCCTCTTTCTACTCTTTATATTGGGTGTCACTTATGTTGGTGTCACTAGTCACTACCTCGAGATAGCCACCATTGCCATAGGAGAGAATCAAAACTGAAACCCACAGGACTCAGTTGAAGAAGCACAAGAAAGAACCACCCCAGGTGAAAGAATCATCTTGATCATATTGTGCGGAAACGTTAATAAATTTTGAAATAAAAAGTAAAACATCAACAAGAACACTAAGATTTTTATACTGGTTCGGCAATGTCTACGTCCAGTTTGGAGACAACTAAATATTTCACTATAATCAATGAGAGCATACAATAATGTTTATCACTCAATTTCTCAAAAGATCCAAAATTAATCACTACAACAAAAATAACATACGGTAACATGTGATAAGTGTTATTAAATATGAATAGTAACACTAATGACTATGCTATGACAGCCCATGTTAC
>JANVCQ010058572.1:0-10475 GCA_025531925.1 Erythroxylum plowmanianum
AGTAGGCATTTGGGTAAGGGCTTCCGTGAAGGGGATGTTAACATAGAGTTTCTTCAGAATGTCAACAAATTTTCCAATTTGCTGGTCTAGCTTAGCTCTATGAAGTCTTAGAGGGAATGAGATTGGTGGCTTATTGGTGGTGGTGTGTGTATTTTTCGGGCTCAGGTGATTGTTGCACAGGCTGTGCGTTGGATTGCACAGGTCGTGTATCCTGGTCTGTTCCTTCATATTCTTTTTCAGCCCTATTCTTCTGTATCATAGATTCCAAAACCTTTCCACTTCTCAGTACCACTGCTTTGGTTTCCTTAGGAGCCTCCGGTTGTGCTGGTAGTTTACCCTTGTCAAACCTTAGTGATGCGGCTTGCTGTGCAATCTGAGTCTCAAGCATCTTATTATGGACCGTCAATTAGTCCATTCGGCTAGTAAGTTGTTGAATCAAGTCTCCTTGCTTCTGCATAAAGGTTTCCATCATTGATTCAAGGTTGGACTTAGGTTCAGGTTGCTGGGCTTGTTGTCTCAAGTTTGAGAAACCTGGAGGGACACGATTTTGTTATTGCTGGGTCTGTTGGTAATGTGGTTGATTTTGTGGGTAATGGGTTTGGTTAGGGAAACTTTGGGGTGGCTTGGGTTGTTAAGACCAGGAGAAATTTGGATGGTTTCGCCATTCAGTGTTATAAGTATTTGAGAAAGCTCCACCTTGGTTCTTCTGCCCATAATTTCCCACAAAATTTATATGTTCAGCCCCAAATTCTTGCCCAATGTTCTGAAATTCTGTACCCATACTCGTTCCAAAATCTTGATCCTGTAAGGCATTCTCATTACTCACAGCAGCTCCAACAAACTTATCCACTTTCCTTGAAAGAGCTTCAAATTTCGAGTTCAACAAAGTAAAAGCATCCAATTCGAAGACTCCTTGAGGTTTCTTCCCCTCTTGCTTAATCTCCTTCTGATCATTATTCCATTGATAGTTGTTGTAGGCAATTTTCTCCAATAACATAAAGGCTTCATCTTCATTCTTGTCCATTAAATCACCTCCAGCCGCAGCATCTATTGTACTTCGCATAACTGGAGAAACTCCGTTGTAGAATATTTGCACAGTCATCCACTTCGGGACACCGTGATGTGGACATTTGCATTGAAGCTCCTTATACCTCTCCCATGCTTCATACAAAGACTCGTCTTCTTTGGGTTGAAATGAGGTCAACTCACTTCTAAGCTTTGTCGTCTTCCCAGGTGGAAAATACTGGATCATAAAAACTTTGGACAATTCTTGCCAATTATTTATCGAACTAGGTGGTAATGAATGGAGCCAATCCTTAGCCCGATCTCTCACAAAAAAAGGAAACAACCGAAGCCTTATTGCATCCTCAGGTACCTCATTCTATTTCAACATTTCACAAATCTCCAAAAATTGCTGCAGGTGGACATGTGCGCTTTCTGTTGGGTGCCCTCCGAACTGATTCTGTTGCACCATCTGTACAAGGCCAGGTTTTAACTCAAAATTATTCGCTTGCACAGGAGGCCTTGTAATGCTAGGACGAAATTCCCCAAAATCAGGGACTGCATGGTCCCTCATAGTTCTCTGATTCTATTCGGCCATTTCTGATTTGACTGCCTCTTCTGTTGGAAAAGTTATAGTAAATTTAGATTCGATATGGCGTTCCTGCATAGACCATGCGTTAGATGCTTTTGCCCGTGCTTTTCTAGCTTTTGCTTCCTTCCTTAGTGCCTTAGCTGTCTTCTCGATTTCAGAATCAAACAATAACTCTTCAGCACTGACGACCCTTCGCATATACTAAAACAAAACACAAAGCAAAATCAAATGCAAGGTGCAGAAAATGCAAAATAAGAAGTAGACAATAAAGAGAAAAAAAAATAAAAGAAAAGAAAAAAAAAACAATTTTAACAAAATTTATTAACACAAAATAAAAAAAGAAAAAACAAAAATGTCCAATTTAACCAAACAAACAGTCGCCTAATATTACTCAGGGATTACTCCCTAGCAATGGCGCCAAGAAACTTGATGCAATTTCGCAAGTTCACGGGTGCCAAGTAGTATAGTACAATATCGTCCCACAGGGAGTAATTGTGTAAATACTAGGCTTGGATCACTCAATTAATTGCACTAAGTAATTGTGTAAAAATGGGGAATTTAAATTAAAAGAAAATTTAACTATCAAAATAAATAAATAAATAAATAAAACCGACGCTTAAACAAAGATGCGAATATCTCTAGGGATTAATCCGAATGGAATGTGGTAAGCTTCAAGGATGGTTTCACTTTTAGCATTTTCTGTGGACTTTACCTGGATCAATTTATTAGGTGAATTTTTGGTTGATAGACGGTTGAACCTAGAGTTTCTTAGATCCTTTTTCAAGGTATTAAAAGAGTATTACACAATAATCTTAGTCTACTATCGTAGCCTAGGAATTAAGCATAACCCATTAAAATCTTTGCTAACTTAGTTTTCTCTCATAAATTCAGTTTATATCTAAATCTAAAATTTATAAGTTCACTGTTTTGGAGTTCCGTTATTAATTTTCACCTATCGGTTCTTCAATTAACAACTAATGCTTAGTAGTGGTTGGCCAAACACAATACCAGCAGAATTAATATCAAAACAGAAAAATCAAACTTATAAATCCACACTCATAAATCAACCGAAATTCAATCCACAAAAATTAGCTAAAAGCTTCAGCCCAACCTTGAAGCTTTGAGGAAGCTACTCAATCATAATGGGATGAATACCACAGAAATTATGCTCAGCAAACAACATTAGGAGAAATTAAATAATAGAACAGAAATTGAATGAGTTTCGAGTCTCCCTCTAATGTTGCGTCACTGTGCTCTTTGTAGCTCTGTCAATGGTGGATCCCTCCTCCAACGTGATTTTTGTTTTTCTCAAGCCTGGTGCGTGGATTTTTTCTTGTCCTTCAGTCTGGTGCGTCACTGCCTTCTTGTCGTTTTTCCACTGGTGGTGCATCCTTGATGTCCACGCCTCAAGCTCCTATAGCTGGCCTCTCCTCTCATGCGTGATTTTCTTTAGGTGTAGCGTTGATTTTGTTTGGAGCTCCTCTAACTCTCCTCAGTCCACACAAACTCAGCTTTTCTATTTTCTCCAGTCACACAGCTTCAGCTCTTCTATTTTCTCCTTTGATTTTTCTGCTTCTTCCACCCCTTCAGCTCTCTATTTTTTTCTATCCACCCACAAATCAGTCCACGCTCACTCTCTTTTTTCAACTCCTCCAGTCCACTTCGTTTTCTCCTTATTTTATATTTTTTTTCTTTCTTCAGTTCATGTTGCTTTCTTTTTTTATACACAACACCTCATCTCCTTTTTTTCTTTCCAGCTCTCCTCTTCTGTTTTTGCGTGGAATGTTTGTTGTTGGAGGGTCTCTCCTCTAGCTGGTGCGTCCCTTCTGTTGGCGTGGTGATGTAGCTAGCTTTTATTTAATTCCTCCAGATGTGCGTCTCCAGCTGGTTTGCGTGGTGGGGCTCCTTCTTGGTGCTTCAGCCTGGTCTGCGTTATTTTCTTGGTGGGGTTGTGCGCTGTTCCCATCTCCACTCTTGGTTTGTTTTGATGGTCACGCCTTCAGCTAGCTCTTGGTGCTTGCGTGATTTTCGTTTCCTTGGTGGAGCCTCTTCTTCTGTTGTGCTTTATTTTCCCATGTGCTGTGTTTCTCAATGCTAGACATGACAATTTAAAATCCTCACCCAAGGCTCCTGCGTTTTCTCCTATTTGCTTTTAAGTTTTGGTCTCTGCTGCATTTTCTTCTTTTTCTCCAGGGTTTTGCCTTTTTTTCTTCTTGTCCCTAGGAGCTTCAACTAAAATTTCACCCATTGGTTCAATTTTAAAGAATGATGGATCAGTGTATCGTTTCAAACATACTCCAGCCATAGCAACATTAAACTTGTCTAGAAGGAATAAGGGTGGTGGAGCCTCCTCTTGTGCTACAGCTGTCCCTTGGAGCTAATTTGAGTTTCATTCTCTAGCATTGTCTTCTTTTTTTATTCACCTGCAACGGCAACTTCTTTGGTCTAATTTGAGGCCAAATTTCATGCTTTTTTTAATGAAAAATGAGAAAATAAAATACATAACAATCTCAATGCAATTAAATCAATTAACCTAAAAATGCTACTATAATGAATGAATGAACATGCAAAATAAATGCAAATATGATCTAAATATCTATATGAATTAGACTAAACAGCTACATATTTCAATTGATTAATAAAAATTTACATTTTATAATGAATAAATATATAAATGTTCATATATTAATAAAATGAATAAGATGAAAACAATTTTAATAATGAAGGATGATAGGATTATAGAAAATGAAAAATATTATAATTAAAGTGAAAATTTCAAATAATTGAGGTTACAAATTTTAATCGATTAATACAAATTAAGATTTTATAATGAATTAATTTATAAAATAAACATATATTAATAAAATGAATAAGATGAAACCAAATTTACTAAGGAATGATAAGATCATAGGAAATGAACGAAAAATTGAAATAAAAAATTCAATTAATTGAAGTTAGAAATTTCAATTGATTAATAAAAGTTAGAGATTTTATTTATATCGATAACATATAGATTTTATTTATATCAATAAAAGTTAGAGATTTTATTTACTAGGAAGGAGAATATGATTTTAGGAAATGAAATAAAAATATTATAATTAATTCAATTAATTGAAGTTGCAAGGATCAATCGATTAATTAAAATTAAAATTTTATAATGAATGAATATATAAAATATACATATAATGATAAAATGAATAAAATGAAACAAAATTCATTAATATAAAAAATAGGCTTATAGAAAATAAAAAATTATAATTAAAGTAATGAATTCTAACTAATTGACGTTAAGAATTTCAATTACTCTCTTTAATTGATAGGTTGTACGACTGACATGCTTACTTTGCTACATCTGACACAAACTGCTTGGAAATTAGCAACTGTCACGCCAACTTAATTAGTTTGAAGGAGTCCAACTAATCATATATATATATATGGAACTATAGACAATTAAAGTAGCTAGACCGCAGAACAAAAGAATCGACTTAAACACCACGTACGTAGCCGCCATAAGCTGATACAATTGGTGAGGAGTTGAACTAACAGTGAACAAAATTTCTTACCAACCAGCATTTGGTCTCTACGATTTTGGCGTTTTCCACTTCCCAAATCAATATAAGACCACCACAACTGGGAAAAAACACAACAATCACAAGAAACACTAATATCATTTGCCAATATTTCAACAAGTTGCAGTTCTCTCCTCCATCTTCTGCTCCAATCTATGGCCAATCTTCGCTTCCCATCCATAATGTTACTTCTACTACTACTCAACTTGTAATTGATGAGCTCATATGCTATCCGGGTGAACACCCACAATCTTCTCGAAGCAACATTGCCACAGATACCTGAGATTCCAAAGCTTGAGATACCAGAAATTCCTAAACCTGAGTTACCGGAACTTCCAAAACCTGAACTGCCAGAACTTCCTAAATTTGAAGTTCCAACATTACCAGAAATTCCAAAACCTGAAATCCCAGCTTTGCCAAAACTTGAATTGCCAAAACTTGAAGTGCCAACTTTGCCAAAACCTGAGTTGCCTGAAATTCCAAACCCAGAAGTCTCCAAATTGCCTTGAATTGCCCAAGCCCACGCTCCCAACAAAACCAGGTCTTCCAATTCTGGACGATGTTGTCTATCCAGCACAAGCAACTTCTAATCACCCTTAACTAAATTTCTAGTGCTGATGTCGCCAGCTAAACTTTCAATTATTTGTTAATGATGTTGTAGATTATGGGGTGGGACTTTAGTTTGAGAGTTTCTCTTTGAGTGTATGGTTTGATGCATTGTTTCTCCTATTATTATGTATCACTATTTTATAATGAATTTAGTTTGATAAGTTAGTCTTTAATAATATTTTATAAGTTATCATTTATAGAAGAAGTATTGTTTGTGCTCTCGTCGTATACTGGTTACACTGGTTATTGAACAAGTATAAGTATTGCAGAGTTTGTTTTAAGATTATACCCATTATGTGTAAGTGGGAGATATGAGTCATTTTTACACCTATGAAGGGTATAATAGTCCTTAGACTCTTGGAATAACTACAAAGAGTAGTTATCTGAAGAAGGCAACGTTATATATAGTTAGATATATAAATCTGTGTGGAGGGTTGCTTCTTCTTCTGGTATCAACAGAAAACAAAAAAAGAGAACACAAATAATAGATGAAGTTTTTCTGCAATTAAAGTAGTGAACAGTTCTTTAACTGGTGGAATCACAACACGAATTCAAGTATGTAATTCTTCGTTTTATATGCATATGAACGATCTTGTTTAACATGATCTTTGTGATTATGTTTTCTCTTGTTTATTTATCTAACATTGGTATTAGAGCATGGTTGTGTTTTTGTTTATATGCATGCTAACGAATCTGTGATAAACCTTATATGAATTTGTCATCAAGTTTTGCAGTGTTGTTATACATTACCTGGTCTTCTACGGTTGTCTTCTGTGCCAACTATTGGTGTTTTAGTTTCTCTTTCATTTATTGTTTTTTGTTTTTTTTCCTTCTTCCTTCCTGCCATGAAAATCCAAAACCTGAACTGCCAGAACATCCCAAATTTGAAGTTCCAACATTACTAGAAATTCCAAAACCTGAAATCCTTGCTTTGCCAAAGCCTGAATTGCCAGAAATTCCAATGCCAGAAGTCCCCAAGATGCCTGAATTGATAGAAATTCCTAAACTTGAAGTGCCATCTTTGCCAAAACCTGAGTTGCCAGAAATTCCAAAGCCAGAAGTCTCCAAGTTGCCTTGAATTGCCCAAGCCTACACTCCCATCAAAACCAGGTCTTCCAATTCTCAACGATGTCGTCAATCCAGCCCAAGTGACTACTAATCACCCTTAAGTAAATTTCTAGTGCTTCTATGGCTAACTAAACTTTCAATTATTTGTTAATGATAATGTAGATTATGGGGTGGGACTTCAGTTTGAGAGTTTCTCTTTGAGTGTATGGTTTGATGTATTGTTTCTGCTATTATTATGTATTTTCTTCACTATTTTATAATGAATTTAGTTTGATAAGTTAGTCTTTAATAATATTTTATAAGTTGTCATTTATAGAAGAAAAGGCTATAAGTAGCTAAGTTTGGAATTAAAACAAATACTAATTTAGTTAGTTCTATCTCACAATTTCAAATTTCATTTATTTAACTGTATACTTTCCTCCTAAAGAACTTTAATAATCTCCACAAATATATATATTCAAAATTTTAGCATATTCAAAATTATAAATTTTAATATGGTGAATAGATACCTTTTGGTTTAAAGTATTTATTAGCGATCTATAGTAACAGATTGTTAATCTTACAAATTGTTGACAAGATAAGCTGATGGAGAGCAAAACTTAGTTACAACGTATACATAGCAAATGTGAGTTTTAGGAGCAAATAAATGGTCATTTGATTGGTATCTAGTCAGAATCTTAATTAAAGCTTTTTCTTTTATAGAAACTAATTTGAAAATTAACAGTTTATTTTGGTTTGAAATTTATAGGATTTATTTTAATTATAAATTAAGTTTATAATAAGTTTTATTAATGTGCTATTTCTACTTATAGGACACATAAAATGCTATCTTATTCATTCTAATCTAAATCATTTTGCGATGATTATTGTAAATCATCGCAAAAAATTCATTAAACAACAATTTCGTCACAAAATGTCCAATTAAAAGGCTACTTTTGGCGATAACATACATTTGTTGTAGTGTAATTTATAACATTCAATTGAAACATATACGTGATTCTTTTTTGCACCCATGAAGGGTATAATAGTTCTTAGACTCTTGGAATAACTACAAAGAGTAGTTATCTGAAGAAGGCAACGTTATATATAGTTAGATATATAAATTTGTGTGAAGGGTTGCTTCTTCTTCTGGTATCAATAGAAAACAAAAAAAGAGGACCCAAACAATAAACGAAGTTTTTTTGCAATTAAAGTGGTGAACAGTTCTTTAATTGGTGGAATCATAACACGAATTCAAGTATGTAATTCTTTGATTTATTTGCATACGAACGATACTGTTTAACATGATCTTTGTGATTATGTTTTCTAATGTTTATTTATTTAACATTGGTATCAGATCATGGTTGTGTTTTTTTTTATATGCATGCTAATGAATCTGTGTTAAACTTTATATGAATTTGTCATCAAATTTTGCACTGTTGTTATACATTACCTTGTCTTCTATGGTTGTCTTCTGTGCCAACTATTGGTGTTTTAGTTTCTCTTTCATTTGTTGTTTTTTGTTTTTTATCTTGTTCTTCCTTCCTTTCATGAAAATCCAATCTAACCAAAGAAAAATAGAATAGTTTCGTGGTTGATGTCTAGTTTTCGATTTTTCATTACTGTGTGGTTTTTAAGATTTTCTTTGTTGTGTGGTTTTGTTTTAGTTTTACACTGTTTACCAAATACAAGAATCCAAAGATAGCAGTAACGAGAGAAGGAAGAAAAGAATAAGAAAGAAGAAGAAAAAAAAAACTTAGAAACTTAACGGAGAGAAGAAACTTAGAAACTTAATGCAGAGAAGTAGTATTCTCTTGCGTAACAAAAAGGAACGTGGCTTTTCTCAAAAGGTTACATCATTAAACCCACAAAAGAGCAGGTCATATATATTACTCAATAATTAGTGGCAAATGGACCACTGTTGGACCACTGCTCTCTCAGAAAGTTACTAAATATATATATAAACAAAAACATTCATGGCAAATGGAGATGTTGTCATTGGATATTTCTCTCTGTGAACGTCACTTGCGCAAAGGAAGGCTTAGAAATATGCATAGATACGTTGTTATACATATAAGTATAATAAAGACAAAAGACGTTTTTGTCTTATTATTAATGTATTACTTGTTAAAGAAGACAAGTCTTCATAAATAGGTTTTTGGATATATGTTTTAAAATAAATGTAACATAAAAATTAGAAATATGTTTTCTAATTGACACAAACTAATTAAGTTAGTTAAATTAGTTTTTAATTAATATAAAATATTAAAAATTATTATTATTATTTTAATAAAAATAAACTAATTTGTTTAGTTAAAATAATTTTTTTAGAAATAAGTTTTTAAAATCAACAAAATTAGAAATGAGTTTTCTAATTGTATTTTTTTGTTGAATTAAAATTAGACATATGTTTTCTAATTAAAATCAAAACTAATTTGTTTAGTTGAAAGTAAAAAAGAATTTTATTAGAAATTAGTTTCTAATTAAACTAGTATAATTGATTAATTCAATTATAAGTTAAATTAGAAATAAGTTTCTAATTGATTAGGTATTAAAAGCATATTTTGATTAGTTCAATAAATTGTTGATAAACAAATATAATAAAAATAAATTAAATTATTTCCATATATGAGCATAAGTTCGCTATGTGTTAGACAAAATAATTTGTTATTTTGTATACTCTTTTAATTCCTGAAAATTTGTTTTTCAGAAAAATGCCTATTATTAAGCAAACACCTAAGCTTATTTGATGTGAGGTACAAAAGAGATTAATTGGCAAGATGTATGTACAGTTAGTCAGCATGCGTTTAATGCCTGGAGATGGTCTAACACAACATGTTATTCCAGTTAATAACATGATGCAAGAGTTATATTTTGGAGGTTGCCTAGCTTACGTAGATGTTGAGGTAAAGTACATGACTTTGCTTACGACATTACCTCAACCTTAAGGCGAACTATTACGAATGCTCTAGAATAATATGCCTAAGGGGAAGACTTATAATTTGTTAGTGATGACATTTATTAAAAAAATGCGTAGAAGGGAATTGATTAGGACTTTATATCCTATAGGTCTTCTAATGGAAATAGTAAAAGCTCTTGTAAATCGAGCTTCGCGAACTGTGTCATGTGAACTCGTGAACTCATTTCTGCATAGGGTTCGTTACCTATAGACTGTTCCTAGGTTAAAACACAATTAAAACAATATGTTGTTTTATAAGAACAAAGTCTTAATATATATGTAATGTGTTTACATGAATTTTATATATAGGAATTCGTCTAGACTAAAGTAATTAGGATTTGATTGTTGTATGAATGATGATTGAACACATTTGTGGGCTTTTGATTTCATAAGAAATTGTGATTGAATTATTTACTCTATGAATGATTAATGTGACATTAACATGCATATATATTTCTTTCTTATTATAGAAACTTAGTATTTCAAAATGTCTACTGCTTCGAATAATATTGTTGTTGAACTCAATAGGGGTGAGAAACTCAATGGTGACAATTATAAAATCTGGAGTATGAAAAGCCAATATATACTGGAAGAGCAAGAGGCTCTTGAGCCATTAAACCTAACCATGAATGTTCCTGAGGAGGGCACTACAGCCCAACATAGAAGGGACCGTGATGCATATGAATTATGGAAAAAG
>JANVCQ010058648.1:0-10470 GCA_025531925.1 Erythroxylum plowmanianum
TTCATAACGAGTTTGACTAGCAAGTTCACGATCCACTTCAGCTATAAGTTCATCATCTCGGTCAACTCCCATCAAATAATTATGCAAGATACAAGCAGCTAACACAATTTTCTTTTGGGTTTTAATACCAAAGGTTGGTGCACTTGTGAAAATTGCAAACCGCCTCTTCAAAACACCGAAAGCTCTCTCTATTACATTTCGCAAAGAAGAATGTCGATGGTTGAATAATTCACGAGGATTTCGTGGTGGATTTCTTGAGTATTCCTTCAAGTGGTATCGTTCTCCTCTGTAAGGTGTAATGAGTCCATCTTTTAACATGTAACCAGCATCAACAAGGTAAAATTTGCCTATAGAAAAGTAATTAAAACTTTAGTAAAATAATTTAAGGCTAAGTGGGTTTTAAAAAGTACAACTTTTTATTAATCAATACCTTCTGGAATTTTTAAAGGATATTGACGTCTTAAGGCATCTTTTAAAATTCTTGAATCAGATGCTGTTCCTTCCCACCCAGGCAAAACATAGGTGAATCTCATATTAAAAGAACAAGATGCCAAAATGTTTTGTGTGGGATAATCTTTTCTACCACGAAATTTAGGAGCATCTTGCACAGGGACTTTAACACGCACATGGGTTCCATCAATTGCTCCAATACAATCCTACAACAATTTTTTTTTTAGAAAATTTATAGAATACAATTTATAATTTTGATTCTAATGTAATAGTAATATTCACCTTAAAATATGGAAAGAACCTATTGCTGTTTAGTATTTCTGGAGCAACTTCTTCACCATTGGGTTGTCTCAAGTATTCATCTTCTAATTCAATCAATGCTCTAAGCACACTATGGAAATGGCGACTTACAGTTTCACCAGACCTTCTAAAGAAGAAGTTAAGTGCTCTATTTCTTACACTATGCCCAATCAAATACAAAAACTTTCCAACTTGTTCTTCAACTGATGCACGTTGAGTTGGTCGAAGACCACCTTTCCTTTGTAATATATCACACAAATTTAAAAATGCTATGGGACCCATCCGTACTATAGCACGACATCTTTCTTCATTATCCAAAAGATGCTTCATTAACCCATTCCGTGCTTGTTCTCTTTCTTCCCTTATGATTTTAGGAAGCTTATTTCTTTTATGTTGTTTTTGGGTCAAATACCATATAACTGCCAAGCAGATTATTTGAATAACACACATAATAAATAGATGTCGTAGTAAGATGTATTTGCGCATTATATTTTGATCTGCCATCTATTTCAAAGTGCAAAAAAATATAATCTAATCAGTAAAATACATAAGATTGCAGGTGCAAATTTTAAATTAAAGATAGCCGAAATCACTTCAAAAAATAACAAATATGCAAGCATAGATAGTACTCATAATGGGAATGGTTTGATGTAAAATTGAGCAGACGTACTATTATGCGCTTTCTAATTCTTCAAATAAACGATGACTGCAGTATGACTATTGAACTGAACAAAAACTACAGTTTCATCCATATGATACAGATGTGTTAGGCTAGAGACGTTTTACAGGGCGTCGTTTATGTCCCTCTCCCAAGTACAGACGGCAATCCCTTAATTAAAACAAGCTCGTGAACTTCACGTTGATTTCAACCTCACATTTTCACGATTTCAACCTATCACATTAACGTTGATTTCAACCAAACACAATTTTTTTACCAAACTTGACGTTGATTTCAAGAATGTATCTGTACATAGTTGATTTCAACTTCACAATAAAGAAACACAATTTTTTCACCAAGCACTTTCGTTGATATTGACGTTGATAGATGACAAGATGACAAGATGGCAATCCCTTTATAAATTAAAAGAAATTCATGCCTAAAAAACAAGCTTTTTCCACCAAACTCATTCGTTGATATTGACGGTAAATAGAATCACAAAAAATTATAACGAAAGCAATAGTCAAGCGAATGGAACGATGCTTACCTGATGGAACGAAGGCAGATGATTCTATCACCGTCTGGAGGAGTTCGTCAATGGAAGAAGTGAGTTGAAGGAAAAACATAACAGATGTAGTAACATGTAGCTGTGTAGGTTTTTATTGGACTGAGGTTGTAATTTCGTTAATTTTTTAAGGGTACTTTTGTCATTAAATTAAAATGTGGAAGGCAAGCCATGCCATTCCATCCTTGACCCTCCAATTTGGGAGGTCACAAAATATTAGGATTTGGATGGCAAAGGATGGCTTCCAAAGCCATCAATTGCCATTCCATCCTGTTTCAAAATAGACTCCCAAACAATGGCCTGAGTCATTTGAGCCATTCCATTCCATTCCCTTCCATCCCTCAACCCACATCCAAACATACCCTTAGGAGTCGGCCAATCAACAATGGCTTGCATTGTAGAAGGATCCATACTTATTCCGTCACTAGAAACAATGTAGCCAAGAAATGAAATAGATGAATCACAAAAATGACACTTCTCCACATTAGCATACAACTTCTAATTACTAAGCACTTCAAAAACTAACCTCAAATGCATGACATGCTTGTGTAAACTACCACTATACACCAGAATGTCATCAAAATAAACCACAATAAATTTAGCAAGAAATGGCTTCAAAACCTCATTCATTAATCTCATAAAAGTAGAAGGAGAGTTAGAAAGTCCCATATGCATAACCAACCATTCATATAAACCCTCCCTAGTTTTAAAAGCAGTTTTCTGTTCATCACCCTCTTTCATTCTAATTTGATGAAACCCATTAGCAAGATCAAGTCTAGACAATACCTTAGCTCCATGAAGCCGATCAAGCATGTCTTCTAACCTTGGGCTTGGAAATCTATATTTGATGGTTATCTTGTTGGCGGCTCTTGAATCAATAACCATCCTCCATTTTCCATTCTTTTTAGGAACAACAAAGGCAGGAACAACATATGAAGAAGTACTTGGTCGAATGAAACCTCTCTCTAACAACTCATCTATAAGTTTTTGCAACTCATCCTGCTCTCATGGGTTTATTCTATAAGATTACTTAGGGGGTATGATAGCATTTTGGACAATGTTTATTTCATGTTGGATTTTCCTAAAAGGAGGGAGTCCTTTAGGAGGCTCTTTTGGGAAAACTATACTAAACTCAAGAATTAAGGATTGTACCTCATAGGAAAGTGGCTTTTGGGGGCTCGGTTTGACTTCTTCAAGGTCAAAGGGAATGTGTGATGGTAGGCTTTCGATAATCTCTTCCTTTTCTTCATTTGTCATCAAGGCTAAAGTTTGATCATCTTGACTTTTCTTCTTTCTTGCTCCCAGTGGCATAGGATTGAATGTGAACTTTTTTCATTTAAAGAACAAAGAATAAGTGTTAGCTCTTCCTTGTTTTTGTACATCTCTATCATACAACCATGGACGGCCTAAAAGCACATGACAAGCACTCATAGGAATTACATGACACCATATCTCATCAACATATTTTCCAATTGAAAATGGCACTAGACTTCTCCTATCAACCTTAATCTCATGCTTATTGTTTAACCATATCAACTTATAAGGACTTGGAAGAGGTTCGATCCTTAAAGCTAACTTTTCTACCATTTCATTTGATACAACATTTTCACAAGCTCCGCTATCTATTATAAGTTCACACAACTTCCCTTTTGACAAACACCTAGAATAAAACAAAGACTTTCTTCTCCAATCACTCTCATTTTTTTCTCCACTCAACATTCTACGAATCACAAGCATTTCTCCTTCTAACTCACCATCACATTCAAAATTTTCACAAGACTCAAAAACTTCATTATCATTTTTGGCCTCATCACAAACAAGCATTTCATTATGAATTTCTTCAATGGTCATGATATTTCTATTTGGAAATTTAGATTGGAAGGTCCAAATCGTTGGCATTTGAAGCATCTCATTTGAGTTTTAGGTAAGGCTCAATTTGGTGTTGAATTTTGGCTAGAGGTGAATTTTTATGGTGGAGTGGAATTGGTCAGTTTTGGTGGTGCAAATGAGGGTGGTTTGTAATTTAGTGTATTGGAATATGGTGGAAGAATTCTTTTTGGTGGACAAATGTTTTAGGTTAGTTTCACATTGCAAGGCAAGAGGTGAATTTTTATGGTGGAGTGGAATTGGTCAGTTTTGGTGGTGGAAATGAGGGTGGTTTGTAATTTAGTGTATTGGAATATGGTGGAAGAATTCTTTTGGTGGACAAATGTTTTAGGTTAGTTTCACATTGCAAGGCAAGCTTCTTAAGCTCATAGAAATGAATATAAGGATATAAACTTACCATGTTTCTAATCTCAATTTTGAGGCTTTTGAGAAATCTTGCATTGACAACAACTTCTTCTTCTCTTAAATCACACTTTAGCATGATCTACTCAAACTTCATTGTATATTTTTCAACCGATTTTGTTCCTTGTGTCAAGCTCATCATGTTGTCCAACACCTTTTGCCTATAATGTGGAGGCAAAAATGTCTCATCCATCATCTCTTTCATCCTAGACCAAGTTGTGATTTTCGGCCTACCTTCTCTCAATCTCATCTTTTGGACATTATCCCACCAAAGGGATGCATGACCTCTCAATTTAATTGCACTAACTTCAGCTTATTTTCTTCACTCAACTCTTTCAACTCAAAAGTTCTCTCAATTGTATACACCCACTTAAGATAAACATCACCATCAATTTTGCCATGAAATTCTGGGAACTCAATCTTGAAATTGAAAAATTCATCTCTAGGAGGAGGGGTGTTTTGAGGGACATTTCTAATAGGGAACCGTGGGGGTGCCCCTACGGTTAGTTGTAGGAAAGTTGAATTTTGGAATGTGGTGGTCGGTTATGATGGGTGTGATGAAACTTTTGGAGGAAATTGTTGAGGAGGTTGGGAGAATGGATAGGTGGTTGGATGTACGGTGGAAGAAAAAGAAAAGGACAAATTGAAATTTTCTTTTTCTAGGTCTTGACTTAAATTTTTAGGAAAGAAGGAAGAAGAAGAAGATGTTACCCTAACTCCCATAGACTCATAAGCTTCTTGTTTGGCTTTTAGGGTAAGATTTTCGAGCCTTAACAACTTCATTTGGTGAAGGAGTTCCTCATGAGAAACTTGTGACGTAGGGACAACTTTTGAGAAACCATGGTGGAAGATGATGTGGTGGACGACGAAACAGGGGGTTGAACCATGGCTCTGATGCCAAAATGATAGCGTTTCAAGGAGATTAAAGTGATTGGAGTGGCTAAGAGGTCACCGGAGTAGTTTGGTAGAATTTGGCTAAGTGGTGGTGGTGGAGGTGTTTGGTGCATAGGCTATATTCTGGGTGATTTGTGGAGAAACAAGGATGAACTGGGTTGAATGATAAGAAGTGGAATTGAATGGCTTTAGTCAGCTTTCCAATTGTTCAAGTTCGACTCAATTTAGATGTGTGGTTTGGAAGATATGATTTATTTAATACGGGTTGGTCAGACTAGATGGTATAATGAAATGTGTGTAGAAATTGAGTATTTTTGGAGAACAATCAAACCCAAACTATAGCGATTGGTTTTCTATGAACCCAAACGAAATTAACAAGTAAAATAAAGCAACAAAACAGAAATTTGGGTTGCAAAACTTGAAAGGAAACTCTAACTCTTTTATTAATTCCCAAATCTTACATATGGAAAGAAACTTGACTTAAATAAGCAAACAAAAGTTAGAAGAATGTGGATGGCTACATGTAGTCCAGCCACACATTCTTTATGACTTTAAATGAACTTAAAACATAATTAATATGACTCATAACATCTATCATTAACTTGTCATTAAAAGAAAAAAAATAGTTAATTGAAAATGACACTAAGTGAGTATTAAATAGCTCTTATTCAATGCAAATTTAATGATAGATAAGATAGTTGAAATCTGGCTAATAAGTCACTCTATTGGGCAGCAAGTTGACTTCTCTTGGTTGGCCTTGGATTCTTTAAGGGAATGAGTTTTAATTAAATCAGATTGGATCAATGCTTTATAATCCCCAAATGGTTTCTATAAGGCATGAAACTTCATAAAGCAACTCAGCCCAATTTCTTCTTTGATTTCTTGATCAGCAGCTTCCTTTTCTACTCCAAGGCCCATTGCTTCAATATCTTCGATGGCTAACATAAATGGTCCTTCATCATAAGTTCTCTGTCTTAAGAAAGAGGAAACTTATGAAATGGCTAATTAATACATTAGCATATTCTCGTGAAAAACCAATAAATAATCACATTTATTTCCTCTTTTTTTGTACCATTTTTTTCAAAATTTTTGTTCTTCACCTTTTAAGTAATAAAAGAGGTTGGTTTATTACTTAAAAAATTAGTCGATTTATTACTTAACCCGCCAATTTTTTCTCAAACGGGTTATAAACACAAACTGGACCAGAAATCAAGCCAGTTCATGTTAATTTTGGTTGAACCAATCAGTTCGATTCAGTTTATTTTTAAATCATTGCTTAGATGTCACTTTTATTTGAAAAAATTGGTTTAATCTTGTATTGAGATAATCGAATTGTGAGCAACATTATTAACTTTTTACAAACCCTCATATAAGCTTATGCAAAGACTTTTCTTTGCATTACTAGATTTTTAATTGGATTTTCGATATATTTTTACTTTTTCTTATTGTAATTTTTTATTATCTTATCATTTTCTTATAGGAGATTATTAGCTCATATTCATGCTACCCTTCTTAGCATCTTTAAAATTAATACATACAGTAACATCTAATTTTACTATTTAAATATGAGAGTCTAAATAAAGATTTTCAATAATATATTATAAGGAGATTATAAAGAGACAAGAAATTCTTATGGCTATCTAGTAATATGGTAAATATATATATGTATATCTATGTATGTATGTATGTACGTATATATGTATGTATGTATAATCACATTGGTAACTTACACGATTCATTAATCTAAAACCTTAAAATATTTTATATCTCAATTTTCAGTGCATAAATTTGGATATATATTTCATGCTAATCTTTATATATAACCACACTGGTAACTTAATATGTATGTATGTATGTATGTATGTATGTATGTATGTATGTATGTATGTATGTATGTATAACCACATTGGTAACTTACACGATTCATTAATCTAAAACCTTAAAATTTTTTATATCTCAATTTTCAATGCATAAATTTGGATATATATTTCATGCTAATCTTTATATATAACCACATTGGTAACTTACACGATTCATTAATCTAAACCTTAAAATTTTTTATATCTCAATTTTCAATGCATAAATTTGGATATATAACCACATTGGTAATATATATCCAAATTTATGCATTGAAAATTGAGATATAAAAATTTTTAAGGTTTAGATTAATGAATCGTGTAAGTTACCAATGTGGTATACATGGGTCCAATATATATATATATATATATAGAAAATACTACCGTAACATTCAAATAATATAATTCTACAATACAAAAAATATTACCACACTATATAAATACTTCCACGTTATTAAAAATTATTATGGCACTATATAAAGGATACCATTGCAAAAAAATACTTTTAGTCAATATCATAAATACCACCAGTTCACATTGTAAATTTCACAATCTTATACAAAAGATACCATCAACCTTTGTTAAAAAAAATAGCACAACTACTCTAATAAAAAATTCTACCACTACATTCAATAAATACCTTAATTCGAAATTTTAAATAACACAAGTCTATATTGCAAATATTATAACCTTATATGCAAAATATCATCCTATATGAATACCACCACTCTTTACAAAAACTACCACTATTGTGTATAAAAATGTCTTTAGCCAATACTATAAATACCTCTATTTCATATTGTTTACCATAATTCTACATAAAAAAAAATATCATTACCTTATACAAAAAAATATCACCACTCTTTATAAAAAAAAGGCCAACACTCTATATAAAAAAAAATACTACAACTATGTACAAAACTAACTTTAGTCAAACTATAAATAGCATTTGTTGAAGATGCTATAGAAAGCTTAGAATGAGTTTTAAAATTTTTTTTATTTTGAGTTTTTGTAGAAAAGTGAAGAATGACCTTGTTTTGGGGCATGTCTCTGTCGAGACTTTTCTTTAGCAATTTAGACAATGTTTCTTATGTGAGAATAAATTTCTTATCCAATATTTGTTGGAGATGATTCGTAATTCTATGGAAAGCTTAAGATCTTTAAAATTCTAATTTTTCTAGTTTTTAGAGAAAAAGTAAATACCACGACTTAATAGTTTGGGCAAAACTTCTCAAATTGGGCATAATTTTCTCCTCCAACCTCTAATAGATATGATTCAAGATATTATTAAAAGTTTAGGAGAGATCTATAACTTTAGGCTTTTGATTGTTTTGGAAAAAATGAAGAATATGGTCGTTTCCCTCTAGAAAAAGAAATCTTGACAGTTTCAATAAAACTTATTCTTTTTAAAAAAATTAAAATGAAATCATTGAATACTACAATTAAAAGCATAAATAAGGTGTTACTATAAGGCTATACATAAACAATTTACAAGAATCATCATAATCTTACAACCAAAAATCAATTAGAACAACTAATAGATATGATGAGATAAAGCTATTAAGACATGTTCCAAGAGGATGGAATTTCATCTCTACTCTAGCACTTTAGGTGATGTTGCCTATATGGCCTAAAAAAATATTAAGTCTTATCTAATAATCATAATCCAATTATGAAAGAACATTAAAATAACATAAAACCATGATCTTAAAAATATAAAAACAAAATAAACTACTTGTAATTGATCATAAAGCTATTAAATTGAAACAAAAACACTTAAGTGTTGGGTTCTCCCAATAAGCACTTCTATATATGACTTTTAACTAGACTTCTCCTCAAGAGCTTCATCCATCCTGTTTCTAAAATCAAAGGCTTTACTCCACTCTTTTTCAAAATCTAAGGCTCTTTATCTTCCTTATATGCTATTTGGATTGAGTTGTCCATCTCCCCTTCTTCTTTTTAAGGGTATAGAAGCACTGTTCACTTAAATTAACTTCTAATAACTCTTTAACCTTCTTCTTAATAGAAAGGAGATCCTTTAAGTATTTGGTGTACTTAATTATATGTAAAAGAGCTTCAAAGAGATAAGTTAACATGTAATTGTTTAAGAAGCTCTAGAACCTTAACAAATTTGTCCTCCCTTTCTTCTATCTCGAGCTTCCTTAAGTATGGAATAATCAGTTCTTGCATTTTTAACCCTCATCCTTCTCTTTCTCCTTTGCTTGCAATGAAACCTTCACATTCTCTTCTTTCTCTTTCTTTTCAACTTATAACTCCTTCCCAATGCTTAAAGCTATCGCTTCCATATGCTATCTTAAATTTAGCTTATGTAGCCAGTAAAAGCACCTTGTTGCACTTTAAAGACAAACTTAAGGAGCTATCTAATCTAAATTTTCAGGTTGTGGATGGACGCTTGTTAGTTTTAAAGAGACTCTTTAATCTTATGGAAGTAAGTCTTAGCTGGTTGACACATGATGTAAGGTGCTTTAAATTTATAATTGGGGTAGCCACTACCTTAAATGTCACATTGTATTACCAATATTAGTTGAGCAACTAAATACGTATTATCATGCCTTTTATTCCAAGCTTCCAATGTCTCCATAAGTGATGGTATAACATAATCCCCTATATAACATTATACTCTCCATCCTATTACGTTTGGTAGTTATAGCCTAAAATATCCAAATCTTAAAATTAGCCAAAAACACAAGATTAAGAAATAAATTTCCATATCTAATTAAATTCAAAAATAAATAAAAATACCTAGATTAAAATAATATTATAAAAGAAAAAAAAAGAGAAGTATTAGATTATTAAAAATAAGGCTTTCCAAATATTTTAGTCCTTAGCAACAACTCCAAAAACTTGACATGTGATAATATATATATATATATATATATATATATAAACAAATTAAAAAAATATTAAAAATAATCATTAATCTAAGTGCACCTGTCATTTTCTATAGTATAATTTAGGTAAGTCAAGTGTCGATCCCATAAGCATTACAATTACCAATCAAGGCGATAGGTAATAACAAAAACAGCAAATCATTAAATCTCATTAGAACTTTCTTGTACTCGAATTTAAACTAATTTAATGTTTAATCATATTTCTAAGAACGACAGGAATTATAAAGTTACAATTGTACTCTTAGTCAAGACATACAATCTATATCCTTAAGTATTTCAACTAAGGGGGTGCTTGTTTGAGGGATATGGGAAAAGGAGTATAGGTATGGAATGAAAATTAATGCTTGGAATGAACCTATCATTAAAGACCTAAGAGTTTCATTTCTTAGTTTTGGGCAATCCTCCATTCCTTTCATAATCTAGAGGAATGGGAGTAATTAATTAATTAATTAATTAATTAATTATACTATAATTAATTAATTAAAATATAATTATTCATTAATTAAAATATTAATATTATTTAATTAATTACATTATATTTAATTA
>JANVCQ010058668.1:0-10470 GCA_025531925.1 Erythroxylum plowmanianum
TTTGCTTCTTCTGTGATGACGTCATCTTCTTCTGTGTGACGTCATCTTCTTCTGTGTTTTGCTATCGTCTGTCTTTCACTCCTTCTATGTTTCTGTTCATGAACTCCTTCTGTGTTTCTGTTCATGAACTCCTTCTGTGTTTGTGTTCATGAACTTCTTTTGTGTTTCTATTCATGAACTGCTTCTGTGTTTCTGTTCATGAATTTCTTCTGTGTTTCTATTCCTGAACTTCTTCTGTGTTTCTGTTCATGAACTTCTTCTGTGTTTCTGCTCCTGAACTTCTTCTGTGTTTCTGTTCATGAACTTCTTCTGTGTTTCTGTTCATGAACTTCTTTTGTGTTTTTGTTCCTGAACTTTTTCTGTGTTTCTGTTCATGAACTTCTTCTGTGTTTCTGTTCATGAAGTTTGTATGTTCTTGCCATTTGACACATTCATCATTTTCTTGAAGCTTATCATTATAAATCTCCATCTTTAATCTATAACATAACTTTGGAAGTACTTTTTTGTCATTTTCCATTGTCATTTGTCATATGCTATTATATCTCATTTATATACTAAACAAGTTTCACGCAAGTGTTACAAAAAACATCCATCTTCACTTACCATTATTATTTTTATTTTCTTGTCTAGATTATTATACTTGGTCTAAGGTGAGATTTCAAATTTATATATGACATTCAACTACTATAACTATTGTCCCAAACTCCAAAATGCCTACATTTGTTGAAATCATTTTAGTATTTAAATTTTTGAGAGTACATTTATAAGAGTCATAAGTGATAATGTTGTTATAAGGAATGAGATGCAGAATTTTAGATGTTATTGTGGGTAATTTATTTGTAATTTGTAAAATAAAATTTAGTGATTAATATGAGTTCCAACTTTACTAATGTTTAAAGTGAAAGTTTTCAGAATAAGAATGAAAGAAGAGTTTGAAAAGAAAAAGAATGAAGAAGATCTAGTGTTAATGCACAAGAATTGGTACCTCGACATATTGCTTCTCCAATTATGTGAAGTATATTGTAGTATATATAGTAATTATTATTTACCATATGGTGATATATGTTGTATCATCTAGTGATAAACTTTGTGTAATACAGTGGTTTTTTTAAATAATTTCATGGTATTTTTGATATAATGTAGTAGTGTAGTCTAATAGAGATAAGTAATAAGATGGAGAATAAGAATATTTTTTAGTTTTGATGACCTCATACAGTAGGGTAGACAATATTGACATACAGATGGTACTTAAAATTAGAACGAAGTTTGGAAATTATAAAATGATATTTAGGTTGTACCAAAAGTATGAAAAGTTTTATACACTTATGATTGCGATAACGAGAGGACAAAAATTTAAGAATAGAGAGTTCAAGATTATAACATTTGCTTATCATCAAGCTTGATTGCACAAATCACAAGGGTTGAATAAAATGAAATATATATCTGATAGAAGAATTAGGCGCAATGCTCGATGAATGGGTTCTTGAAGCTCTGAAAATTAATTCTAATTCACTAAATTGTTGTAGCAGTCATAGAACCATATCGAATCTCAAAAGAACTAAATACTATTTTCTTAATTTCAATTGATAAGACAATACAAAAGGGGTTTATGATTAATTAAATAATAAACTAAAACTAAAAAAGAATTAAAATAAATCAACTGAATATAAAAAGTGAGAAATTCAATTTTAATTAACTCCAAGTTAAGGGAAATATCTAATCTAATTAAAATATTAATCATTGGTATAAAAAGTAATTTTCACAATTCAAGCAATTAGTCTGAAACTTATTAGGATAGTTAGAATAAGTCAATTTTTTTAAATTAATTGGTTCATACCTAGCATTCAAATCAAAACCTACCATAAATTGATTGAGTATGATAACATTGTATATCAATTAAATGATAATAGTAAACTTAATTAAAAAAGATTAAACCCTAAATTAAATAATTGATAGCTATAACTATTCAATTTAGTTTTTTTTGTTTTCTATAAGTTAAATATGCAAATTCATAAAAAACTTATTTGCTACTTGTACTAACTATTCATGACAATTAATGATTATTGAATTTATGGATAGCTATAGAACAATCAACATTAAATTAACTTGTCAGAACAACCAATATTAATTATTTATGAAATAAAGAACATAAAACAAGAAGTTCTTGAATTAGAATAAGATCTAGGTGTAGAACAAAACCTCACAAAGTTACAACTAGAGTTTTAATTCTCCTTGAATCAAAATAATCAGATTTAGCCACACATGACTATTGTTTCCACACCAAAAATAGATGAAAAGATGAAATATTAAGAGAGAATACAAATAACAATGAAAGAGAGTAATATAGAGAAGTTCTGTGCACATTTTTCTCTCTCTTTCCTACTCAAAAACAAACTTTTTATATCTTCTAGAGATTCCTTTCTGAACAAATCCAAATCCTTACATAATAGGGATGAGCAATGTTTTAAAAACTAGATTAGACATTGAACTGTTCAAAAGAAAGGTCTTACTTAAATAATTCTCATCATCAACGATCACGAAGCTCAAAATTGTTCTTTAAGATACCCTTTTTCAACAGTTTATAAACCTTATCCCATTGACTAAGGTTATTTTTGTTTAAATATGACCTTAAATTGAAAATATAATCTAAGTAATAAACACTTAAGTTTCTTTTAGGTCCTAATTCCAATACGATGTCCGCACTTCATTAACTCATACTACTCCTAAAAGAATACTTATGGTTAAACAGAGAAATCTTATACTAGAGCATAATAACCCCACTGGCTTAATTGGTGAATCAATTGAAACTTGTAATAATTTGTAAAATAGAAAAAGAAGTATTACTTAAATTTAGATATAGTTACTTAAGCTACTATGACTGTATCTAAAATTTAGATACAGTCATTTAAACTCTATTAAAGGTAAGCTACTGGTTATATGTCTAAAAATTGTAGTTTTCAAACATATGTATTATTAGAAATTGTATTTTTTGTAGGCTATTGTTCGTGTTCTGAAGTGTCAATAATTGATCAATCTTGTTCTGCTTCTTTGTAGTCTGTGATTGTCCGTTCATCCAGGTAAGTTGTCTAACTAATGTCTAACATATATTTTGCTTTACTAGTATGCGAGTTTGTATTTTAACTTTGTGCATGAACTTGAATAAAAAAAATGAAGAAGCAATAACTTGTATTGTCACGTAAAATTGAAAATGAACTTGATGCATAATAGAACCACGGGAAGGTATATAGGTTGGAAACCGGTGATGCAACTCTGATGAGGCTTATTGGTGAAAATTTTCACGAGCATAGGAGTCACAACGAGAAATCTCTTTCTTAATTCACAGGTGTAAACAACGTTACATACCTTAGTGTAACTTTGTATTTGAACTTTTTGTACAAACTTGAATTAAAAAAATGAAGAACTGGTAACTTGTATTGTCACATAAAATTGAAAATGAATTAAAAAGTTAATTTAGTTATTAACTTTTACTTGTGTAGCTAGATGGATAAAAGTTGGATGTCTCATTAGAAATGGTCTACTGAATACGTAGATGGAGTAGAGTTTCATGCAATTTGTTTAAGATCAAATGGGTGATGAATGTCATATTCGTTGTCTTTGCATCGACTACTTAAATGTCGACTTTGAAAGTCACAACGTGCTATATAATCACTTGCTAATTCGAGGCATAAAAAAATTCTATACTCCACGACTTTGTCATGACGAACGTAAGCAAGCAAGTTGTAGTTGAAGTGTTGGATTTAATTCTTTCAATAATATGATTACTTCATACAACATGTGGCTAATAATTTTAGTACTATACAATTTACTTCCATGAAAGTGTATGAAGGAGCCTTTATGTTATTATCCTTGCTTATTCTAGGATCTACTGCTCCTGGTAAGGATACTGATGTATACATACCACCATTAATTGATGACTTAAATGATTTATGGGAGGTTGGATTAGAAACTTTTGATATTGTTCAAGGTGAAACATTTATAATGCATGCCACTATTATGTGGAATATAAATGATTTCCTAGCTTATAGGATTTGTCTGGGTGGAGCACTAAAGGGTATACAACTTTTCCTACTTGTAACCATAACACTTATTTAATAAGGTTATGAAGTAAAATATATTATGCGAGCCATCGTTGTTACTTGGAACATCGACATAGATGGCGAAGAAGTAAATTGTTTAATGGTAAAGTAGAATTAGGTGAAGCTCCTTTGCAATTGTCTAGTGATGATGTTTTTTACTAGCTATCACATTTGGGTGACATTATACCTAGCAAACACTAAAGTAATAGAAAGCACAAAAGAAATGATGTTGACCTCAATTGGAATAAAAAAGAATATTCTTCAATTTTCCATATTGGAAGGAATTACTATTGAGGTATCATCTTGATGTGATGCATATCAAGAAAAATATTTGTGAGAATATTTTAGGAACTTTGATGGGATTTAATGGGAAATCGAAAGACACAATTAAGGTTAGACTTGACTTGGAAGACATTGATATAAAAAAAAAGACTTGCATTTGAAAAGAAGAATTGATGGGTCATACATTATTCTCCTTACTTGTTACAACATGTCAAAAAAGGAGAAGCAATCTTTTTGTAAATTTCCTAAATTAGTCAAGTTTCCATATGCATATACATCAAAGATAGGTCGTTGTGTGAATGTTAAAAAGGGAAAAATATCAGGGTTAAAAAGCTATGATTGTTATACACTTTTGCAATGATTACTTCTTTTTAGGATATGTGGGTGTTTGCCAAAGGATGTGTCTATAACTCTGGGTCAATTAGGTGAGTTTTTAAGCAATTATGTTGCAAGACACTTAAAGTTGAAGAGCTTGACACAATGGAAAAAGAAATAGCTTGGATTATATGTAAGCTTGAACTAGTATTCCCCCCATCATTTTTTGTTGTTATGGTTCATTTGACAATTCACTTACCATACGAAGCAACATTCTATGGACTGGTTCAATTTTGATGGATGTTCCCAATTGAAAGGTAATTCATATTAACATTTAAATTTTTAGAAGTTATTTGGTAGTAACAATTGGTAATATTTTATATTTTGTTAAGGTTTTTGTGCTCTCGTAAGCGTTATGTATGTAATAGAGCTCGACCTGAAAGGTTTATTGCAAAGGCTTACATAGTAAATGAATCCTTGAAATTTTGTTCGATGTACTTAAATTACATGGAGATAAGATTTAATAGACCATAACGTAACTATGATTTTGATCAAGATGGTGGCTTGTCAATTTTCTCCCAAAAAGTAAGGGTACTTGGTATGGGTAAATATGTAGAGTTAACTAAAGACGAACTCGAAAATCATCCATTAGTATATTTTAAGTAATGTACATACTCCATATATATATATATAGATATGGAGTATGTACATTACTTTTGATTCAAAAATTCGTATTAGAATTTTGTGATTGAATCTCATTTCGTTGTCTCTGTTTACTTTTTTAAATAGTGAGCATAAATAGTCAATTCGAAGCAAAGGGATTATCAATGTTGAAGAAAGACATAAGATTAAGTTTCTATAATGGTTTAGGAATCAAGTAAGTTATATATTGATTATATATTATGAACTTATGAAAATTTGTATGTCACATTAACTTATAATTTCATTATGTCATATAGATGATACGATTACATAACCGTAATATGTAAGAGCAACAATAACATTATATTGTTTGGCATATGGACCTCATTTTTGTGTAAAGATATACAAGCTACATTGTTAATAGGGTGAGATTTCACATACAAGATTGAAACGGTCGACTTAGAAGCCAAAATTGTGGGGTTATTATTTAGGGATATCATGATGACATTTTTAATGACTTCTATAGTGTCACCTTTCAAATAATAAAGTTGCACTACATCAAAGATGTGAAAGTTTTTCTATTTAAGTGAAAACGAATTACTCTTACAGACATGAAAGTGAATGGGAATAAAACTAGCATCAATGTTAGTAAGACATGGAATGATACTGACCCTTTTGTCCTTGCAAGTCAAGTGAAGCAAGATTTCTACCTCAACAATACTGTACTAGGTAGCAATTGGAAGGTTTTTCAAAATTTTCAACACCGAAAGGGATAATGGTCAAATGAGTGACGATGGAGATAAAGTGCTGGACCCCGTTTCCGAGGCCCAGCATTCAGAGTCATTAACTGAAACAGTACTTGCCCTCAACTATACTAGAACTATTTTGGGACATTTGTCATAACTTTCTCTATGGATACCAGATTAAGGTATTCTTTAGATGGTTTGAAAGAGAACTTTAAGATCTACAACTTTCATGAAGACCTCAAAGACAAATTCTATCATCTACAGGGTCAAAAGTTGACCAGACAATAGGGTTAGATGAAACCAGATGAAGGGTCAGATGAATTGGGAAAAGTGTCATAACTTTCCTTAAAGATATCGGATTAAGGTATTCTTTAGATAGTTTGAAAGAAGACTTCAAGATATATAAATTTCATGAAGACCGCGAAGACAAATTCTATCTTTTGTAGGGTCAAAAGTGGACCAGACGATAGGGTCAGATGAATTAGGAAAATGTCATAAACTTCCTTAGAGATATCGGATTAAGGTGTTCTTTAGATGGTTTGAAAGCGGACTTCAAGATCTACAAATTTTATGAAGATCTCGAAGATAAATTCTATCGTCTGTAGGTCAAAAGTGGACCAGATGATAAGGTCAGATGAATTGGGAAAATTGTCATAACTTTCCTTATAGATATCAGATTAAGGTGTTCTTTAGATGGTTTGAAAGAAGACTTCAAGATCTACAACTTTTATGAAGACCTTGAAGACAAATTCTGATATATAAAGGGTCAAATTTAGAGTAGAAGATGTTCTAGTTAACATAAGATGAAGTAGAAGGTCAACCTAAGAAGAAACAGATGGTCAACGTAAGACGAAGCAGAAGGTCAATCTAAGACGAGGCAGAGTCAACTTAAGATGAAGCAGATGGTCAACCTAAGACGAAACAAAGTTAACTTAAGACAAAACAGAAGGTCACCTAAGACGAAGTGGAGTTAATTTAAGACAAAGTAGAAGGTCAACCTAAGACGAAGCAGAGTCAACTTAAGACGAAGTAGAAGGTCAACGTAAGACGAAGCAGAGTCAACTTAAGACGAAGTAGAAGGTCAACCTAAGACGAAGTAGAGTCAACTTAAGACGAAGCAGAAGGTTAACCTAAGACGAAGCAAAATACACTCCTAAGCATCTCCACTCATAAAGATCATAACTTTCAACTCCGATATCCAAAAATTTCATACTATATATCGTTGGAAAGCTAAAAAGATAAGCTATAACTTTCCAGAGGACAACTTTATCTAATTTAACCTCAATTTGCCCATTTTTTTCCTGAAGTTGGCACACAATTTCTACACCTAGGAAAGACTTGGATTTGAAATGTACAACTACAAAAGAAATATGCACATATACCTATGGAACTTTTCAGTTCTAAACTCATTTGCCAAAACAAAAGAAATTCATACATAACTTTAATTACATAATTAACATTATAATTAAAAGCTTTACACATAATTCGACATACATGGGATGCTTAATGTTTAACATGCTTATAAAGCTATCCAAAAATGATTGAACTAACTACACAAGTTTCTAATATCTTGAAGTTTCCGATGCCTTGCAAGGATTGCTAACCTTCTTGGTCTGCACCTGAGGAGGGAATAGTGGGGTGAGCTACACAACTCAGTGACTAACATATTTATAGCCATTATATATGTATATATATACATATATATACATGTATATATACATATGTATATATACATATATATATGTATATATATACATATATATATACATGTATATATATACATATATATATACATATATTTAATAATTCAAGCATTCTTCAATTTAGTTTAAAAATCATATCACATAACATTCAAATGCATCATACATGACAAATTAAAGATGCAATGAACAACAAATGGCTCGAGGGTTCCATGGAAACAGAATGGAGAAACTGAAGTTTACCCCATGAACAGAATGAATCCAATTTCGGAGCTCATATGCCACAAGCGGGCAGTCGAGAGAAGGCTCTTGTTAACGTGCACGTGACGAACAAAATGATTCCACTGTCGCCCAAACAAAAGCACATAATCATTTTCTCATATTGCTCATACTTTTATGCTTTGTCTTCTTTTCATTTAATACAAAATGTCATGACCTCTTTTGAGGTATAACATAGTCATATCTCATCATGCATTTTCAACATTTACAAACAAGTCAATTTCAACATACACACATAGGCAAGAATTTGCCCAATTACACTATAACTATAAATATGTTACCTACCTAGTTAGCTTGCGAAAATCCAAGTCAAGCTTGCCTTTCTCCTTGCTCTTGGGTAGGATTCCCTTAGTTTCCTAAAACAACCAAGGTTCCATTCAAAACAACATTCCAATAAAATTCATAAACTATAAAAAAATCCCAAATTTCAACAAACACAAATTAAACTCAAATCTAACCTATCTATAGTCCATCTAGGTTAGAAAAACTAAGACCTAGTTTAGAAACCCTAAAATCAATTGGGTTCTCCTAATCCATCTTCTTCTAACAAACCTTTCATTCTCTACACAAACCCCTTTTCTTTTTCTCTAACTCCTTCATCCTTAACACAACCCATTCCTTTAATAAAGCAAGAAGAAAAGATGGTTAACCTACCTTAGCAAACTTGATTTCTCTTTTTTTCTTCTTTCACCGAAACCTCTCTTCTTCTCTCCTATTTTCTTTTTTCACTCTCCTCCCTCTTCAATTCACGTTTTTCTCCTCTTAACAAGCAAAACAACATATTCTTTTCCATTTCTACCCTTAATGAGCCCAAAAAGTCCATCTTGCCCTTCCTTATAAGCTTATGTTCTTTTATGCTTAAATGATCTCCCAAAAATGTCCTTGAACATCCTTATTACATTAACACTTTAAATTTCACTTACCATTCAACAAATCCTACTAATCTTGACATAATTATAACTCCAAAAATTTAATCTATCTAAACCTCAAAACTATTTTAAATCATGTTTACTTAAAGAAAAATAAAAAAATTCCACGATCCAACAACTCTCCCCCTTAAAGAATTTCGTCCTCGAAATTCTTACCTGAGACATTGAAGAGGTGAGGATTCTCCCTCATGGCCTCCAAGGGTTCCCACGTGGCCTTTTCCGTAGAATGGTTCCTCCATAGAGCTTTAACCAGTTTCACAGTCTTGTTCTTCAAAACCTTATCCTTTGAATCTAAAAATCCTCTCTTAACTGAACTTTTGAAGATTGAACTATATGTAAAAGATTAGACCAGTACTACCACAATATCGATACATGGAAAACATTATGAATCTTAAACAACTCTGGTGGCAAAGCTAACTTATAGGTTAAAAGCCCAATCTTCTCAATGATCTCATATGGATCTATGTATCTCGGACTAAGCTTGCCCTTCTTACCAAATCTCAAAATTCCTTTCCATGGAGAAGCTCTAAGAAATACTTTATCTCCAACTTTGAATTCCATCTCCTTTCTATGTGAATCTGTATAGCTCTTCATTCTGTCTTGAGCTGCTTTAAGCCTCTGTTTTACTAATTTAATCTTATCAACTATAACTTGTACCAACTCAGGTCCTACTCTCCTTTCACCTTCCTCATCCCAAAAAATAGGAGTTTTGCACCTCCTACCATACAAAGCTTTTTAAGGTGCCATTTGAATTCCTGAGTGATAGGAATTATTATAAGCAAACTCGATTAAAGGTAAATGATCATCCTATGAACCTTTGAAGTCCTTAACACAAGCTCTTAACATTGCTTCCAATATCCGTATTGTCCTTTCTGATTAACCATCAGTTTGTGGATGGAAAATTATATTAAAGTGCAATTTGGTTCCCAAAGCCTCCTGTAAGCTTTCCCAAAATCTAGAGGTAAACCTAGGGTCTCTATCTGAAACTATAGAGCTTGGAACCCCATGAAGTCGGATTATTTCATCCACTTATTTCTTAGCTTGGCATTCAAGGAGTCTATCTGCTTAATTGGCAAGAAATGTGCAGACTTGGTTAGCATATCCACAATCACCCATATTGCATCATGCTTCCTACTAGTCCTCGGCAATCCCATCAAGAAGTCCATTGTAATCTTTTTCCATTTTCATTCTGAAATTGGCAGAGGTTTTGTTGGGTCTCGTTTTCGGAACCCAACCTCGGAATCATAAATCGAACAACAAAGTGGCAGAAACGAAAGAACAGATCATAAAGTGAAAGTGGGCCAACCGGCAAAACAAATGAACGGACGTAATCAAAAGTGAAAGTCAAAGTGAGCGAAATCCAAAGAAATCAAATCGGATTAAAAAGCGAAGGAATCGAAAGCGGGTGCGGAACTAAAAGAATCGAAAGGCTGCAATCAAACTTAAGGTCAAATTCTGACATCCGAGAACGCAAACTTTT
>JANVCQ010058734.1:0-10469 GCA_025531925.1 Erythroxylum plowmanianum
AAATTAGTTGTTGTTTTCCTCTTAATTCCCCACATCATGCGAATATTATAATTCCCTACAAGGAAATATTAAATCAATAAGTCCCAATAATTAAATCAATAAGAGGAATAACAAAGAATAATTAAGACATAAATATTAGACAAATATGCACTTATCACTAAACGATATCAGATGGAAGGTGAAACAAAAGGTTTTAGTCTAAGACTTATTCTGGAATGAATGGGCATAACGTTTTCTACAGATATCGGATCTAGGTCATTATTGATGCTTGGAAAGAGAACGTATAGATATAAAACATTCATGAAGACACTGAAGCGAGAATTTGTTATCTAGATGGAGAAAATTGAACCAGACCAAAAGTTAAATGCTATCAGACGAAAGGTCAGACAAAAGGCTTTAGTCTAAGACTCATTCTTGACGATTTAAAAGAGAACGTATAGATACACAACTTTAATGCAGACACTGAAGTGAGATTTTGTTATCTATATGGAGGAAATTGAACCAGACAAAAAGTTAAACCATATCAGACGAAAGGCAAGATAAAATGATTTAGTCTATGACCTATTCTCGAATAAATGGGCATAACTTTTTCTATAGATATCGGATGTAGGTCATTCTTGACAGTTTAAAAGAGAACGTATAGATATACAACTTTCATGTTGACACTGACCAGAGATTTTGTTATCTAAATGGAGAATGGTTAACCAGGTAAAAAGTTGAACAATATCACACGAAAGGCCAGACAAAAGGCTTCAGTCTAAGACCTACTCTGGAATGAATGGCCATAACTTTTTCTATAGATATTGGATGTAGGTCCTTCTTGATAGTTTAAAAAAAAACGTATAGATATACAACTATGATGAAGACACTAAAGAGAGATTTTGTTATCTAGATGGAGAAAATAAAACCAGACGAAAAGTTAAACAATATTAGACGAAAGGTTAGACAAAAGGCTTTAGTCTAAAACCTATTCTCGAAACAAATGGGCATATCTTTTCCTATAAATATCGAATGTAGGTCATTCTTGACAGTTTAAAAGAGAACGTATAGATATACAACTATGATGAGACACTAAAGAGAAATTTTGTTATCTAGATGGAGAAAATTGATCCAAACGAAAAGTTAAATGATATCAGAGGAAAGGTTAGACAAATGGCTTCAATCTAAGACCCATTCTCAAACGAGTGGGCATAACTTTTTCTATAGATATCAAATGTAGGTCATTCTTGATAGTTTAAAAGAGAACTTATAGATATACAACTTTCATGAAGACACTGAAGCGGGATTTTGTTATCTAGATGGAGAAAATTGAACCAAAGAAAAGTTTAATGATATCAGACGAAAGGTCAGACAAAAGGCTACAGTCTAAGACCCATTCTCGAACGAATGGGTGTAACATTATCTATAGATATCAGATGTAGGTGTATTCTTAGCGGTTTAAAAGAGAACGTATAGATACACAACTTTAATGCAGACACTGAAGCGAGATTTTGTTATCTATATGGAGAAAATTGAACCAGACGAAAAGTTAAACGATATCAGACGAAAGACTACACAAAATGCTTTAGTCTAAGACCTATTCTCGAATGAATGGGCATAACTTTTTCTATAGATATCGGATGTAGGTCATTCTTGACAGTTTAAAAGGGAACGTACAGATATAAAACTTTTATGTTAGCATTGACCAGAGATTTTCTTATCTAAATGGAGAATGGTTAACTAGGTAAAAAGTTGAACGATATCACACGAAAGGTCAGACAAAAGGCTTCAGTCTAAGACCTACTCTGGAATGAATGGCCATAACTTTTTCTATCGATATCGGATGTAGGTCCTTCTTTATAGTTTAAAATAAAACGTAAAGCTATCCAACTTTCATGAAGACACCGAAGCGATATTTTGTTATCTATATGGAGAAAATTGAACCAGGCAAAAAGTTAAACGATATCAGACTGAAGGTCAGACAAAAGGCTTCCGTCTAAGACCTATTCGCAAATAAATGGACATAACTTTTTCTATAGATATCGGATCTAGGCCATTCCTGATAGTTGGAGAGAGAACGTAAAGATATACAACTTTCATGAAGACACTGAAACAAGATTTTGCTATCGAGATGGAGAAAATTGAACCAGAGAAAAAGTTGAACGATATCCGACTAAAAGTCAGACAAAAGGCTTCAGTCTAAGACCTATTGGGTATAAATTTTCCATAGATATCGAATATAGGTCAATCTTGATGGTTGGAAAGAGAACGTATAGGTATACAACTTTCTTGAAGACATTGAAGCGAGATTTTGTTATCTAGATGGAGAAAATTGAACCGGATGAAAAGTTAAACGATATCAGACGAGAGGTCCGACAGAAGGCTTCAGTCTATAACCTATTCTTGAACAAATGGGCATAACCTTTTCTATAGATATCAGATGTAGGTCATTCTTGATGGTTTAAAGGACAATGTATAGATAAACAACTTTCATGAAGGCAATGAAGTGAGATTTTGTTATCTAGATAGAGAAAATTGAACCAGACGAAAAGTTAAACGATATCAGATGCAACGTCAGACAAAAGGTTTCAGTCCATGACCTATTCTCGAATGATTGGGCATAACTTTTTCTATAGATATCGGTAGTAGGTCCTTCTTGATAGTTTAAAAGAGAACGTAAAGAAATACAACTTTATGAAGACATTGAAGCAAGATTTTGTTATCTGGATGGATAAAATTGAACCAGACGAAAAGTTAAACGATATTAGTCGAAAGGTCAGACAAAAGGTTTCAGTGTAAGACATATTCTCGAACGATTGGGCTTAACTTTTTCTATAGATATCAGATGTAGGTCATTCTTGGTGATTTAAAAAAGAACGTATAGATATACAACTTTCATGAAGACACTAAAGTGAGATTTTGTTATCTAGATGGAGAAAATTGAACCAGACGAAAAGTTAAACGATATCAGATCAAAGGTCTGACAAAAGGCTTCAGTCTAAGACCTATTATCAAAGGAATGGGCATAAATTTTTCTATAGATATCATATCTATGTCATTCTCGACGGTTGGAAAGAGAAAGTAAAGATATACAACTTTCAGGAAGACATTGAAGCGAGATTTGGTTATCTAGATGGAGAAAATTGAACCAGACCAAAAGTTAAACGATATTAGACGAAAGGTCAGACAAAAGGTTTCAGTCTAAGACCTATTCTCGAATGAATGAGCATAACTTTCTCTATAGATATCAGATCTAGGCCATCCTTGATGGTTTAAAAGAGAACTTATAGATAGACAACTTTCATGAAGACACTGAAGTGACATTTTGTTATCTAGATAGAGAAAATTGAACCAGACAAAAAGTTAAACGATATCTAATGAAAAGTGAAACAAAAGGCTTTCGTCTAAGACTTATTTTGGAATGAATAGGCATAACTTGTTCTACAGATATCGAATCTAGGTCATTCTTGATGGTTGGAAAGGGAACGCATAGATATAAAACTTTCATGAACACACTGAAGCGAGAATTTGTTTTCTAAATGGAGAAAATTGAACAAGACAAAAAGTTAAACGATATTAGACGAAATGTCAGACAAAAGGCTTCAGTATAAAACCTATTATCGAACGAATGGGCATAACTTTTTCTATAGATATCAGATGTAGGTCATTCTTGACAGTTTAAAGGAGAACGTATCGATATACAACTTTGATGAAAACAATGAAGAGAGACTTTGCCATCTAGATGTAGAAAATTGAACCAGATGAAATGTTAAATGATATCAGAGGAAAGGTCAAACAAAAGGCTTCAATCTAAGACCCATTCTCAAATGAATGGGCTTAACTTTTTCTATAGATATCAGATGGAGGTCATTCTTGATAGTTTACAAGAAAATTTATACACATACAACTTTCATCAAGACACTGAAGTGAGATTTTGTTATCTAGATGGAGAAAATTAAACCAGACGAAAAGTTAAAAAGTATCAGACGAAAGGTCAGACAAAAGGCTTCAGTATAAGACCTATTCCTGAACGAATGGGCATAAATTTTTCTATAGATATCAGATGTAGGTCATTCTTGACGGTTTAAAATAGAATGTAAAGATATACAACTTTAATGAGGACACTGAAGCGAGATTTTGTTATCTAGATGGAAAAAATTGAACCAGACGAAAAGTTAAACGATATCTGACAAAAGGATTCAGTATAAGATCTATTCTCGAATGAATGGGCATAACTTTCTCTATTGATATCATATGTAGGTTATTCCTGGTAGTTGGAAAGGGAACGTATAGATATACAACTTTCATGAAGACACTAAAGCAAGATTTTGTTATGTAGATGGAGAAAATTGAACTAGAAGAAAAGTTGAACAATATCAGATGAAAGGTCAAACAAAAGGCTTCAGTCTAAGACCTATTCTCGAACAAATGGCCATAACTTTTTCTATAGATATTAGATCTAGGTAATTCCTGGCAGTTGCAAAGAGAACGTATAGATATACAACTTTTATGCAGACACTGAAGCGAGATTTTGTTATCTAGATGGAGAAAATTGAACCAGACGAAAAGTTGAACGATATCAGATGAAAGGTCAGACAAAAGGATTCAGTCTAAGACCTATTCTCGAATGAATAGGCATAACTTCTTCTATAGATGTCACATGTAGGTCATTCATGATAGTTTAAAAGAGAACGTATAGATATACAACTTTCATGTAGACACTGCAGCAAGATTTTGCTATCTTGATGGAGAATGTTCAACCAGAGAAAAAGTTGAACAATATCAGACGAAAGGTCAGACAAAAGGCTTCAATCTAAGACCTATTCTTGAACGAATGGGCATAACATTTTCTATAGATGTCAGATGTAGGTCATTTTTTATAGTTTGAAAGAGAACTTATCGCTATACAATTTTCATGAAGACACTGAAGCGAGATTTTGTTATCTAGATGGGGAAAATTGAACCAGACAAAAAGTTAAACGATATTAAACGAAAGGCCAGACAAAAGGCTTCAATCTAAGACCTATTCTCGAAGCAATGGACATAACTTTTTCTATTGATATTGGATGAAGGTAATTCTTAATGATTTAAAAGAGAATGTATAGATATAAAACTTTCATATAGACACTGAAGCGAGATTTTGTTATCTAGATGGAGAAAATTGGACCAGACGAAAAGTTAAACGATATCAAACAAAATGTCAGACAAAAGGATTCAATATAAGACCTATTCTTGAATGAATGGGCCTAAGTTTCTCTATAGATATCAGATCTAGGTCATTCTTGACGGTTTAAAAGAGAACTTATAGATATACAACTTTCATGAAGACACTGAACCGAGATTTTGTTATCTAGATGGAGAAAATTGAACCAAACGAAAAGTTACACGATATCAGACGAAAGGACTGACAAAAGGCTTCAATCTAAGACCTATCCTCGAAGGAATGGACATAACTTTTTCTATTGATAGTGGATGTAGGTAATTCTTGACGATTTAAAAGAGAACATATAGATATACAACTTTCTTCTTGACACTAAAGCGAGATTTTGTTATCTAGATGGAGAAAATTGAACCAGACGAAAAGTTAAACAATATCAAACAAAATGTCAGACAAAAGGATTCAATATAAGGCCTATTCTTGAATGAATGGGCCTAAGTTTCTCTATAGATATCAGATCTAAGTCATTCTTGACGGTTTGAAAGAGAACTTATAGATATACAACTTTCATGAAGACACTGAAGCGAGATTTTGTTATCAAATGGAGAAAATTGAACCAGATGAAAAGTTAAACGATATCAGAAGAAAGGTCAGACAAAAGGCTTCAATCTAAGACGTATTCTCGAAATAATGGGCATAACATTTTCTATAGATATTAGATATATGTCATTCTTGACGATTTAAAAGAGAACGTATAGATATACAACTTTCATGAAGACATTGAAGTGAGATTTTGTTATCTAGATGGCAAAAATTAAATCAAACAAAAAGTTAAATGATATCAGATGAAAGGTCAGACAAAATGCTTCAGTCTAAGACCTATTCCAGAAGGGATGGGCATAACTTCTTCTATAGATATCAGATCTAGATCATTCTTGAAGGTTGGAAAGAGAACGTATAGATATACAACTTTCATGAAGACACTAAAGCAAGATCTTTTTATCTAGATATAGAAAATTGAACCAGACGAAAAGTTAAACGATGCTAGACGAAAGGATAGACAAAAGGCTTCAGTCAAATACCTATTCTCGAACGAATCAGGATAACTTTTTCTATAGATATCAGACGTAGCTCATTCTTGACATTTTAAAAGAGAACGTATAGCTAAACAACTTTCATGAAGACACTGAAGCAAGATTTTGTTATCTAGATGGAGAAAATTGAACCAGACTAAAAGTGAAATAATTTCAGACAAAAGGTCAGACAAAAAACTTCAGTCTAAGACCTATTCTCGAACGAATGGGCATAAATTTTTCTATGGATTTCAGATGTAGGTCATTCTTGACAGTTTACAAGAGAACGTAAGGATATACAACTATCATAAAGAAACTAAAGCGAGATTTTGTTATCTATATGGAAAAAATTAAACCAAACGAAAAGTTAAATGATATCAGACGAAAGGTCAGACAAAAGGCTTCAGCCTAAGACCTATTCTCGAAGGAATGGGAATAACATTTTCTATAGATATCAGATGTAGGTCATTATTGATGGTTTAAAGGAGAATGTATAGATATACAACTTTCATGAAGTTAATGAAGCGAGATTTTGTTATCTAGATGAAGAAAATTAAACCAGACGAAAGGTCAAATAAAAAACTTCAATCTAAGACCTATTCTCGAAGGAATGGGCATAAACTTTTCTATAGATATCAGATTTTGTTATCTAGATGGAGAAAATTGAACCAGACGAAAAGTTAAACGATATTAGACAAAAGGATTCAGTCTAAGACCTGTTCTCGAATGAATAGCCATAACTTTCTTTATTGATATCAGATTTAGGTCATTCTTGACGGTTAAAAAGAGAACTTATAGATATACAACTTTCATGAAGACACTGAAGGGAGATTTTGTTATCTAGATGGAGAAAATTGAACCAGACTAAAAGTTAAACGATATCAGATGAAAGGTCAAATAAAAGGCTTCAGTCAAAGACTTTTTCTTGAAGGAATGGACATAACTTCTTCTATAGTTATCAGACCTAGGTCATTCTTGATGGTTGGAAAGAGAACGTATAGATATACAACTTTCATGAAGACACTAAAGCGAGATTTTGTTTTCTAGATGGAGAAAATTTAACCAGACGAAATGTTAAACGATATCACACAAAAGGTCAGACAAAAGGATTTTGTATAAGACCTATTCTCGAAGTAATAGGGCTAACTTTCTCTATAGATACTAGCTCTAATTCATTCTTGACGGTTTAAAAGAGAACTTATAGATATACAACCTTCATAAAGACACTGAAGTGAGATTTTGTTATCTAGGTGGAAAAAATTGAACCAGAAGAAAAGTTAAATGATATCAGACGAAAGGTGAAACAAAAGGCTTCGGTCTAAGCCTTATTTTAGAATGAATGAGCATAAATTTTTCTTCAGATATCAGATCTAGGTCATTCTTGATGGTTGGAAAGAGAACGTATAGATATAAAACTTTCATGAAGACACTGAAGCGAGATTTTGTTATCTAAATGGAGAAAATTGAACGAGACGAATAGTTAAATGATATCAAACGAAAGGTGAGACAAAAGGTTTCAGTCTAAGACCTATTCTCGAACGAATTGGCATAACTTTTTTTATAGATATCAGATGTCGGTAGCTCTTGATGGTTTAAAAGAGAACATATAGATATACAACTTTCATGAAGACACTGAAGCGAGATTTTGTTATCTATATGGAGAAAATTGAACAAGACAAAAGGCCAGACAAAAGACTTGAATCTAAGACCTATTCTCGAACGAATAGGCATAACTTTTTGTATAGATATCATATGTAGGTCATTCTTGACATTTTAAAAGAGAACGTATAGATATACAACTTTCATGAAGGCACTAATCCAAGATTTTGTTATCTAGATGGAGAAAATTGAACCAGGCAAAAGGTTAAACAATATCAAACAAAAGGTTTCATTCTAAGACCTATTCTCGAACGAATGGGCATAACTTTGTCTATAGATATCGGATGTAGGTCATTTTTGACGGTTTAAAAGAGAACGTGTAGATATACAACTATCATGCAGACACTGAAGTGAGATTTTGTTATCTAGATGGAGAAAATTGAACCAGACAAAAAGTTAAACGATATCAAACGAAACGTCAGACAAAAGGCTTCAGTTTAAGACCTATTCTCGAACGAATGGGCATAACTTTTTGTATAGATATCAGATGTAGGTGATTCTTGACATTTTAAAAGAGAACGTACAGATATACAACTTTCATGAAGACACTGATCCAAAATTTTGTTATCTAGATGGAGAAAATTGAACCAGACAAAAATTTAAACAATATCAGACGAAAGGTCAGACAAAAAGTTTCATTCTAAGACCTATTCTCGGACGAATGGGCATAATTTTTTCTATAGATATTGGATATAGGTCATTCTTGACGGTTTAAAAGAGGAAATATAGATATACAACTTTCATGAAGACATTGAAGCTAGAGTTGGTTATCTAGATCGAAAAAATTGAACCAGAAAAAATTAAATGATATTAGACAAAAGGCTTCAATCTAAGTCCTATTCTCGAATGAATGGGCATAACTTTTTCTATGGATATCAGATGTAAGTCATTCCTAACGGTTTAAAAGAGAACATATAGATATACAACTTTCATGAAGACGCTGATGCGAGATCTTGTTATCTAGATGGACAAAATTGAACCAGATAAAAAGTTAAACGATATCAAACGAAAGGCCAAACAAAAGGCTTCAGTCTAAGACCTATTCTCGAATGAATGGGCAAAACTTTTTCTATAGATATTGGATGTAGGTCATTCTTGACTGTTTAAAAGAGAACATAAAGATATACAACTTTCATGCAGACACTGATCCGAGATTTTGTTACCTAGATGGAGAAAATTGAACCAAAAAAAAAGTTAAATGATATAAGGCGAAGGGTCAGACAAAAGGCTTCAGTCTAAGACCTATTCTCGAACGAATGGGCATAACTTTTTCAATAGATATCAGATGTAGGTCATTCTTGATGGTTTAAAAGAGGACGTATAGATATACAACTTTCATGAAGACATTGAAGCTAGACCTGGTTATCTAGATGGAAAAAATTGAACCAAACCAAAAGTTAAACGATATCAGACGAAAGGTCAGACAAAAGGCTTCAATTTAAGACCTATTCTCGAACGATTGGGCATAACTTTTTCTATAAATATCGGATGTAGGTCATTCTTGATGGTTGAAAAGAGAACGTATAGATATACAATTTTCATGAAGACATTGATGCGAGATTTTGTCATCTAGATGGAGAAAATTGAACTAGACAAAAAGCTAAACAATATCAGACAAAAGGTCAGACAAAAGGCTTCAGTCTAAGACCTATTCTCGAAGAAATGGGCATAACTTTTTCTATAGATATCAGATGTAGGTCATTCTTGATGGTTTCGAAGAGGAAATATAGATATACAACTTTCATGAAGACATTGAAGCTAAAGTTGCTTATCTAGATGGAAAAATTGAACCAAACCAAAAGTTAAACGATATCAGACGAAAGGTCAGACAAAGGGCTTCAATCTGAGACCTATTCTCGAATGAATGGGCATAACTTTTTCTATGGATATCAGATGTGGGTCATTCTTAACGGTTTAAAAGAGAACATATAGATATACAACTTTCATGAAGACTCTCCTGCGAGATCTTGTTATCTAGATAGACAAAATTGAACCAGATAAAAAGTTAAACGATATCAAACGAAAGGCCAAACCAAACGCTTGAGTCTAAGACCTATTCTCGAACGAATGATCATAACTTTTTCTATAGATATCGAATGTAGGTCATTCTTGACAGTTTAAAAGATAACATATAGATATACATCTTTCATGAAGACACTGATGTGAGATTTTGTTATCTGGATAGAGAAAATTGAACCAGACAAAAAATTAAATGATATAAGGCGAAAGGTCAGACAAAAGGCTTCAGTCTTAGATCTATTCTCGAGCGAATGGGCATATCTTTTTCTATAGATATTGGATGAAGGTCATTCTTGACGGTTTAAAAGAGAACATATAGATATACCACTTTCATGAAGACATTGATGCGATATTTTGTCATCTAGATGGAGAAAATTGAACCAGACAAAAAGTTAAACAATATCAGACGAAAGGTCAGACAAAAGGCTTCAGTCTTAGATCTATTCTCGAACGAATAGGCATAACTTTTTCTATAGATATTGGATGAAGGTCATTCTTGATGGCTTAAAAGAGAACATATAGATATACCACTTTCATGAAGACATTGATGCGATATTTTGTCATCTAGATGGAGAAAATTG
>JANVCQ010058800.1:0-10466 GCA_025531925.1 Erythroxylum plowmanianum
TTCTTCAAATGGCTCTATGTTTTTGAAATCTATTGATGCATCTGGCCTTATTAGAAATACTGAGACTTTGTTTGGGACATTTGATGAAATTGTGAATGAGGTAGGGCCGGATAACATTGTTCATTTTATTACTGACAATAATTCTGCTTATAAAGCGGCAAGAAAAAGGTTCTAGAATACGTATAATTCATTTTTTGGACTCCTTGTGTTGCACATTGCATTGAATTAATGCTAGAGAATATAGGAGATCCTATGTATTTTTTTGTTATTGATGAGACTATGCAGAAGGCTAAAAAGGTGACAAAGTTCATTTATAATTGTGCATGGGTTTTGAATTTGATGAGAAAGGAATTTACCAATGGTAGGAATTTGTGTCGTCCTACCGTGACAAGATTTGCAACAAATTTCTTATCACTTCAGTTTTTTGTTTCGATGAAGAAGGAGTTAAGAAAAATGTTTACAAGTGATAAATGGCTTGCATCTCAGCATGCTAGGTCTAATGCTGGAGTGGAGGTTTGTAATATTATACTGCAAGATAGAGAATTTTGGTCTCAATTTCAATTTTTTATTCGAGTTTGTAAGCCTTTGACGAGGGTGCTTCGCTTGGCTGATAGTGAACAAAAGCCAAAAATGGGTTATATTTTTGATGTCATGGAGAGAGCGACAGAAGCAATCAAGGCCAATCTGAAAAATATGCCTTCTTTATACACACCATATCTGTCAATCATTAATGAGAGAAGGGAAAGACAACTTTCTTCTCCATTGTTTGCAGCTGGGGCATTTTTGAATCCTAGTGTATATTTTAGACTGGATCTTATAAAGCAAGCTGAAGTTAATAGAGGAATTGATGTGAGCAGGAGCAAGGATCACCATGGAGATGGCATGTATGATGGGGGCGAGCTTGTCATACCAGTTGGACCTATGTCCAAAGCTAGGACCGAGAGACTCAAAGAGGCTCTCTATGCACAAGTGGGCCAATTTGTGAAGAGAATGGAGTGCACCAAGCCTATTGGAAGAGAGTTATCTGAATCACAGCCCAAATTGATTCATTTATCTCAAATCCTTAGATTGGACTCACTTGGGACTTGAAGACCATTGTATTAGGCTACATATCATCACTGAAGCCTAAGAGGAGAGGTGCGTCTATGATTAGACTTGGAAGCGCATTAGGCCAAGCTTAGACGTATTTTTATTATTCTATTTTGGACTTGTTTTAAGTTATAATTATATTTTGGGTTTCTACGTATTTTAAGCCCAAGTTTTTTAGCATTAAGCCTAGGTATAAATACTTATGTTTTAGGATTTTTTGAACACAACTTTGATCATATTATTTTCTGTGAGCCATCGGCCATATTGAGAGGAGAAAACCCTCTTGTTCTTTTCAACTTAGAAATTAAACTTCACTTATCAATTGAATCAAATTGTGGCGTGATTTTGATCCTACCCAACTTTCTTGGTTTGTTCTTTACCCGTTATCTAGGTTGCTTGAGACAAGTTCTTCGTGAGGTCTAGTAGGTAAATTTGAAACCCTGCATATTAGATTTAATTTTAGTTAATTCGAATCTATCATCTTCTTCCTTCTTTGAATCTGAACTTATACATCTTTCAATTCTATGGAGCGCGTTATTTGGTATCAAAGCATTGGTGTGGAGGAGAATTCTTATTCAACTCCATCAGAATTCAAGAAACTGCCACCCATCACCATCTAATCATCATCAGTTCATCAAATTCATGTGTGAATTAACTTTCAGCCTGGGGATTCAATCTTTCTTTTTGTTAATTTTTTTGTTAGGGCTTTCAATTATTCTTCTTAGTTCTTTTGTGAAACTTTCAGTCTATATTAAAAAAAAGTTTGAAAAAATCCGAAAAAAAATCTGAAAAAAGATTCGGAAAAAAGTTCCAAAAAAAGTTCAAAAATTTCAGAAAAAAAAGGTTCGAAAAAAAGTTTTGAAAAAAATTCTGAAAAAAAGCCTAAAAAATGAAAAAAAAATCTTGGGAATTTTTTTCTTTTTTTTTTTGTTTCATCATACTTGTACTTACTAGTTGGTTCAAAATGTACACACCCATTTGATTCTTTTGATCGGTTAAGAATTGATTCCGAGTTGTGAATTAAAATTCAGAGGGGATTGAATGGTAAAAGGCAAGAGTGTGAGAGTTTATTTGAGGGAGTCATTGCCGTGACTTAAACATGAGGGGAGTGACGTCATTTGAGTGAAACACATGAGGAAGTGTGTGAGATTGTTTATTACTAACCTTGTTTTGCAGGTATATCATTTTATCTACAATGTCACAGGGAGGTAGTAATGATGACAATCAAGGGGGAGATGCAAATATCACTTTCACTTTGAAAGCCATGTGGCAACAATTTGAGAGGTTCAATCTAGCCTTAAATGAGGTTAGGGGACAAATGGATAAGCTCAGACAAGAGAGACGCGAGGAACCTCAAGGCAGGCGTGCAGGTGTACGTCAGCAGCAACAACCACCTCGTAGACCACCACCTCGGTATAAGCCAGAGGAGGAGGAGGAGTTTGAGGTACGCAGACCTAGGAGAGCTCAGAGAGTTGAGTCATTTAACAGGAGAGATGGAGACCTCAAATCCATCAAGATGTAGATCCCAGCCTTCAAGGGAAGGAATGATGCAGAGGCTTGCTTGGAATGGGAAAGGAAGGTGGACTTATGTTTTGAGTGCCACAATTTTTCTGAAGATAAAAAGGTAAAGTTAGCCGTTGTTGAATTTACAGATTATGCACTAATATGGTGGGATCAGTTGGTGACATCCAGGAGGAAAAATGGAGAGGTGCCAATTACTACTTGGGACGATATAAAGGCATGCATGAGGAAGCGGTTTGTGCCTTCTTACTATTACAGGGAGATGCACCAAAAACTTCAGAGACTCACTCAAGAGTCTAAATCAGTGGCGGACTACCACAAGGAGATGAAGGTGGCTATGATCCGAGCCAACATAGAGGATGACCCAGATGCTACAATGGCCAAATTTTTTAGTGGACTCAATAGGGAGATAGCCAATGTTATGGAGTTGCAGCACTACTTAGACATTGAGGACATGGTGAATATGGCTATAAAGGTGGAGAGACAACTCAAAGCTAGAATGATAGGGAGGAGTGGAGCAAGCTCTAGCTACCCATGGAACTCCAAATGGCCTAAAAAGGAGAAGAAGTCCAAGGACAAAGGAGGGACTTCAAGGAAGCACCTAAGAAGTCTATTGGGGGATTTGAACAGAAAGGTACTTCCAACAACCAAGCTACTTCTAGTAAACATTCATCTATAAAATGTTTTAAATGCTTGGGTATTGGCCATATTGCATCTCAATGTCCTAATAAGAAAGTCATAATTATGAGGGATAATAGGATGATTGATTCGGAGGATAGTGGTAGTGAATCTGAGTTTGTTGTTGATAATGATTTTAAGGATGATAGTTGCTTTGAGAGAGCTGTTACAGGGGAAGCACTAGTAATTAGGAGGGTACTGAGTGCTAGGGCCACAAATGAGGTTGTAGATCAAAGAGAAAATCTTTTCCATTCGAGGTGTTTAGTTGGTGGGAAAGTATGCAATTTGATCATTGATGGGGGAAGTTGCACTAATGCAGCTAGTTGGACTATGGTACAGAAATTGGGTTTGACATGCAGGAAACATCCGGAGCCATACAATTTACAGTGGTTCAATGATAGTGCTGGTATGAAGGTGACTAGACAGGTTGTAGTGCCATTTTCAGTAGGGAGATATGAGGATGAGGTGTTGTATGATGTGGTACCAATAGAGGCTAATCATATGTTACTTGGGAGACCTTGGTAGTTTGATAGGAGGATAGCACATGATGGGTATACCAATAGGTACTCCTTTAAGTTTGAGGGTAGGAACTTCATTCTACAACCTTTATCACCTCATGAATTGTACCTGGACTAGATAAAACCAAGTAAAAGTGAGATGTTTCGGGTAGTGAGAACAAAAAAAAGAAGAGAGAAAAGAGGCCCAAAAGAAAATTGAGTTTGGCCCAATGGTGAGTGACTGCATAAGTAAGGAAAAGAAGGTGGGATGTGCAGGAGAGAAGAGCTCAAAAAGAGAAAAGAAAGAGAGAAAAGTGAGCTTATTTGCTAAAGGAAAAGACTTGAGGAGAGTAACTGGAGAGAAAATAGCACTAGTAGTAGTGAGATACAGAAAGTGTTTAGTTTCTGACACTAACCTTCTTAATGCTTTGCCTAGTGTTTTTGCTTCTCTTTTACATGATTATTTAGATGTCTTTCTTGAGGAGATGCATAAGGAACTGCCACCCTTGAGAGGCATCGAGCACCAGATTGATTTTGTGATTGGAGCTCAAATTCCAAACCACCCAGCCTATAGGAATAATCCTGAGGAGACAAAGGAGCTTCAAAAGCAGGTTGATGAACTACTAGAAAAGGGACATGTGAGGGAGAGCTTGAGCCCGTGTGCGGTGCCAGTGTTGCTGGTGCCTAAGAAAGATGGAACCTGGAGGATGTGTGTGAACTGCAAAGTTATTAACAAAATCATTGTAAAGTATCGCCACCTTATCCCTAGGTTAGATGATATGCTTAATGAATTGCATGGTGCATATATCTTTACAAAAATTGATTTGAAAAGTGGATATCACCAAATTAGAATGAAACTAGGAGATGAATGGAAAACTACTTTTATGGGTTATATGAGTGGTTAGTCATGCCATTTGATTTAATTAATGCACCCAGCACTTTTATGAGGTTGATGAATCATGTCTTACGTGCATTTCTTGGAAAATTTGTGGTTGTTTACTTTGATGACATCTTGATATATAGCACTAATCTTGATGAGCATTTTATGCATGTGAAGTGTATCTTGGATGTGTTGAGACAGGAGAAAATGTATGCGAACCTTAAGAAGTATATTTTTTGCATTGATAAGCTTGTATTCTTGGGGTTTGTAGTCAGTTCTAGGAGAGTTGAGGTTGATAAGGAGAAGGTGAAGGCTATCCAGGAATGGCCGACACCTAAAAGTGTGAGTGAGGTGAGGAGTTTTCATGGGCTTGCTAGTTTTTATTTGTAAAAGATTTCTCTACCATTACTGCTCCTTTGATTGAAATAGTCAAGAAGGAGAAAGGGTTTGCTTGGGGTAAGGAACAAGAGCATGCATTTGCATTATTGAAAACAAATTATGTTTTGATCCTATTTTGTGTTTGCCTAATTTTGATAAGGCTTTTGAAGTTAAATGTGATGCTTCTGGGATTGGTATAGGTGTTGTACTTAGCAGGAAAAACAAACCAGTAGCATATTCCAGTGAAAAGCTGAGTGGTGCATAACTCAACTATCCAACCAATGACAAGGAACTTTATGCTGTGGTGAGAGCATTGGAGGTGTGGCAACATTACCTTCAACCCAGAGAGTTTGTCATTCAAACGGATCATGAGTCCCTAAAGCATCTGAAGGGACAGGGCAAACTGAGCAAGAGACATGCCACTTGGGTAGAGTTTCTGGAGACATTTCCATACGTGCTACATTACAAGCAAGGGAAGGAAAATGTGGTAGTTGATGTTTTATCTAAGAGGTATTCTTTAATTTATACTCTTAATTCTAAATTATTAGGATTTGAGCAGCTTAGGGACATGTATACTTTTGATGATGATTTTGCTAATGTGTATGCTACCTGTGAGCATGTTGCATTCCAGAAATTTTATAGGCATGATGGATATTTGTATCGTGGTAATCAGTTATGTTTGCCTAATTGTTCTTTGCGTACTTTGTTTGTGCATGAGGCCCATAGTGGTGGTTTGATGGGTCATTTTGGGGTTACTAAAACTTTGGATATTTTACATGAACATTTCTATTGACCTGGTATACGCAAGGATGTTGAGCGTGTATGTGCCAAATGTATTGCATGTAGATAGGTAAAATCTACTGTTAAACCCCATGGATTGTATACCCTTTTACCTATGCCTACTGAACCTTGGGTTGATATTTCTATAGATTTTGTTTTAGGACTGCCTATAACAAAGAAGGGGTATGATAGCATCTTTGTTGCTGTTGATTGATTTAGTAAGATGGTGCATTTCATTACATGTCATAAGACTGATGATGCTGTGCATGTTGCTGATTTATTCTTTAGGGATATTGTTATATTGCATGGTATTCCTAGGTTTATTGTTTCAGATCGAGATGTTAAATTTTTGAACCATTTTTGGCGTGTTCTGTGGGAAAAGTTGGGTACTAAATTGCTTTATTTTACTACTTGTCATTCATAGATAGATGGACAGACTGAGATTGTTAATAGAACCTTAGGTACCTTGTTGCGTGCTGTAGTTGGTAAAATTTTGAAAACTTGGGGTGACTTTTTGTCATTTATTGAGTTTGCATATAATAGATGTGTGCATTTCACCACAGGTTATTCACCTTTTAAGCTTGTATATGGTTTTAATCCTTTGATTGTCTTGGATTTGGTGCCTTTACCCTTGCATGAGTTGTCTAATGCAGATGGCAAGAGGAAAGTCGAGATGGTTAGGGAATTGCATGCGAAGACGAGACAGCACATTGAGCATAGAAACAGAGTGTATGTTAAGCAAGCCAATAAGGGGCGAAAGTTGGTGACTTTTAAACCTGGTGATTGGGTGCATCTGAGGAAGGAGAGGTTTCCTACCCAGCGAAAATCCAAGTTGGATCCTAGGGGTGATGGTCCATTCCAGGTGTTGGAGAAGATAAATGACAACGCCTACAAGATTGACCTACCAGGTGAGTATTCTGTTTCTACAACTTTTAATATTACTAATCTTTCTCCTTTTAATATGGATTCATATTCGAGGATGAATCTTATTAAGGAGGGAGGGACTGATGTGAGCAGGAGCAAGGAACACTATGAAGATGGCATGCGTGATGGGAGCGAGCTTGTCATTCCAGTTGGACCTATGTCCAAAGCTAGGACCGAGAGACTCAAGGAGGCTCTCTATGCGTATATGGGCCAATTTATGGAGAGAATAGATTGTACCAAGCCTATTAGAGGAAAACTATCTGAATCACAACCCAAATTGATTCATTTATCTCAAATTCTTGGATTGGACTCACTTGGGACTTGAAGATCATTGTATTGGGCTGTATATCATCACTGAAGCCCAAGAGGAGAGGCGAGTCTATGATCAAACTTGGAAGCACGTTAGGCCAGGCTTAGACGTGTTTTTATTATTCTATTTTGGACTTGTTTTAACTTATAATTGTATTTTGGGCTTCTACGTATTTTAAGCCCAAGTCTTTTAGCATTAAGCCTAGGTATAAATACTTATGTTTTAGGGTTTTTGGAACACAACTTTGATCATATTGTTTTCTATGAGCCGTCGGCCATATTGAGAGGAGAAAACCCTCTTGTTCTTTTCAACTTAGAAATTAAACTTCACTTATCAATTGAATCAGATTGTGGCGTGATTTTGATCCTACCCAACTTTCTCTGTTTGTTCTTTACCCGTTATCTAGGTTGCTCGAGACAAGTTCTTCGTGAGTTCTAGTAAGGAAATTTGAAACCCTGCATATTAGATTTAATTTTAGTTAATTCGAATCTATTCTCTTCTTCCTTCTTTGAATTCGAACTTTTACATCTTTCAATTCTGTGGAGCGCGTTAGGAATACTTTTAACAATTACAATAATTGTTAGACTTGACGTTATGCAAGATCTTTTAAACTCACAAATGGAGCTTTACAAGTTGTCTTATGGATATTTTAGAATGCCGATTGCTATTCGACAAAGAGGAAAACTTTCTCCAGGTATTAGTTATTTCCTTTTTCTTATTTGTTGAAAATTAATTATCACTTTATTTTGTTTATAACACTACTTTTGTTATCTTATAACTTACAGTTTCTTGGTGGGATCAATTCGGAAATGATGTTCCAGAATTGAAAAGGTTTGCAATTCGGATTTTAAGTCAATGTGTGAGCGCAACAGACTGTGAACGAAACTAGAGCACATTTAAATTTATCCACTTAAAGAAAAGGAATAGATTGATGCATAAGAGGTTGAATGACTTAGTTTATATTCGTTACAATTTAAAGCTTCTGAAAATGTATGTTATTTTCATTATTAATTTCAATATAATTTCTTATAATTTTCTAATAATTAAATTTAATTGTTTACTAAGAGTCTTAATAGCATAAGTAGTTCAACTGATCCAATTGCCATTGATAATATTAATCTTTTGGCGGATTAAATTTTTGAAGAGCTCAATTTGGTTGATGTGAATGATTTGGATTTGGAAGATAATATTGGATGGGAAAGCATTGACATGTCATTTGGTGCATCAAATTTGAATGATAATGATGATGAAAGCTCCTCTCAATGATGAGAATTTTGTATCAAATGACCACTGGGGTTAATACAGTTCTAGCAGGTATCCTCCCATTGATGATTGAATTCCAAGTTTTTGTTTTTCCTCTTCTTTTAATTTTACTTGCATTTGATGTTTATGTTAAATTCTATTTATGTAATGTAACTGTAATGTTTTTGTTTAAGGTTTAACTTCTACTTGATTGTTTCTTCGTCATCAACTATTTTTGTAAATTGTTTAAGGATATTTAATGTTCTTTTTATTAAATGTTTTGAATCTTTTGATGTAATATTATTTATTAAAATGATGAAATTGTATTATTGTAATATTTTAAATATTTTGTATTATTCTTAATTTTATATTTGTATGATGATGATTGTCTTTGTTTATATTAATTATGGTTATTATTTATATGTGAAATATTTAAAATTTATTGTTATTTCATATTAATTGTCATTATTATTTATTATTATTATTTTTGAAAATATGGTTGATGTAAACAGTAAACTAGTAAAGTATACAGTACAACTGTACAATATACCAATGGACTATTTTGCAAATTTATAAAATTTTAGGGACTATTTCATAAATTTAAAAAATTACCCGAAACGATATCCGATACTAACCGATACCGATACAGTATCGTACCAGAGCTCAATCCGGTATCAAATCTAGTACGGTGTTCATAACATTGTAGTGGAGTCCTTCGGCATCTCTTTTGCAAAACGACAATAAAATTGAAATAAACATAACAAAATAAGCATAAAACGCGTCTTCGTTTTTGTCCCCACACGTCCTGCAGCATGTGCCTGTCCTGAATTGTCACATTCTACTCCTCCTGCCTGCCTGTTTCTAGATTTAATGAATGAATTTCCATTGTTACGACAAAACAGTACAGGGGAGTTTAGGATAATTTGGTGGACTAAGTTAAAAGCTGTTGTTGCTGAGTGACTTCTTTCGCTATCACCTCACACACTCATTCACAAAACAATAATGGACGCGGCACTTTTATTGGAATCTAAGATATCATGCTTATTCATTTCAATCATGTGCTCACATTGGTCATATTTTCACAACAATGTGTATTATCAAGTAAGGTAAAACTTTACTTCATTTGACAGGACAGGAGAGGATGAGCCAGCTAGCAATCACTATGGTGGAGTCCTTCGGCGTCTTGTCTGCAAAACGACAATAAAATTGAAATAAACAGAACAAAATAAGCATAAAACGCGTCTTCGTTTTTGTCCCCACACGTCCTGCAGCATTTGCCTGCCCTGAACTCATAATAATTAGTGCTTGAAATGTTGATATAATTGATCTGTCTTGGATTTTTGATTCTACATTATACATCATATTTGATTTCAGGACAATGATAAATTAGAGATTCTTTAATCCCTACAAAGAGGTTTAGATCTTTTATTACCAATGAGCCTTTCTTCGTTAATGTTTAGTATACATACAAGTATTAACATTTTACTTTATCTTCACAAAACGACACTGTTGTCGCATAATTGATCAACTATACCGTTTTGATTTACAGTCTTTACAAAAATTATTATAGAAGCGAGGCGAGGACAGCATATCCGCTTCTAAAACGCTCTCTTGGTGTGGTTGCAGCGGCAGTCTTTTGCAAAACTTTCCCAGTTGACTTGTAAACTCTTCTACTTCCTTTCCCCTTCTCATCAATCACAATCAGTTTGAACTTCTGATAATGGAGTTTCAATTTGAGCATGATCACGTCTTGACGTTTTGTGATCAAATCAAGGAGAATTTCTCCCATATTTTGTTCAATATTAAGTCAAATAGAACATTGGCAAATGATGATTTAGGAGTTGCAGCAGAGTTATATGATGAAGAACACTATCCCTGGTGCCTTGTCTGCTGGCGAATCATCGATGATGGTCCTGTCTACTTCTGTGAAATGTGTATTCATATCTGGGTTCACAAATCCTGTGCTTATTTACCTCTTGAGATACGAGCTCATCCTCTACACTTGCGACATGATCATCCTCTCACCCGTCATGCTCAGCCAACTGATAAACTCTCTTATCGTGATTCACCATCATCTTTTAATGGTAAGATGAACATTTGTGATGGTTGCAGGGATATCACAATTTCTGGAAATTATTATGCTTGCGCAGAATGTGGGTTGAAGTTG
>JANVCQ010058838.1:0-10464 GCA_025531925.1 Erythroxylum plowmanianum
AAGTGTTGCCAATTTATATAATAAACTTGGGCTCAATCACATATTCAAAATACAAAATAAAAAAACACTAGCTAAAATATTCATCTACAATATTGTCCTCCATTTCATATGAACTATAAATGAATTAATCTAAATATTAAATAAAACCAATATGTACAGGCACTACAAAATCCTTTAGGAAGTACCTCCTTGTCCACTCCTAATCATCACCATCCTATAAAAAAGAAAGAAAAAGTATATTAGAATTGTAAAACAGGTTGATGTATCTAAAAAATGAAACACTAATTACTTAATATAGTCCAAAAAATAAGCAAATGATTAAGTTCTTTTTATTAGCAAATTCAGAAAGCGTGAATATAAGCAATTAATCCCAACAAAAAATGATGTACAATAATTGAGAATTAAGGAAATTTGTTACCTAAAAATACATTAGTTATTGCTAGAAAAATATGTCATTATGCATAGCTAATGTGATTCCCATTGTTGCAGAAAACACTAGAAAAAGGGTATCAAGCTACACAGGATGAGGATCATCTGGACCAAACACTCTCGCTGAAGTATCAATGATCACCTCTCCATCTTTGTATGCACAAACTTTATGACAACAAAATGTTAGTCTTCTGTATCCAAAACGATATGAACAAAAGTAACTTTATCTTAGGGGAAAAAAAGATTGTGGACCTAAATACCAAGTACTTCATCATCATTTCCCAACTCAAGTTAAAGTTGCCTATGTCTCTCTTCCACCTTATAATACAAATATAAACATCAAATTGTCAACTAGTTGCCCTTGTTTCAGTTCAATAAAGACAAATATTTTAGTCTATGTTACTCTTTTACTAGGAAGAATCTATCATCAATCTTAAACATTAAATGCCTAGAAAAGTAACTTGGCTAAAAACTAATTTCTAGTTAAGAGAGACACTCAGTCCATTAGCAGCTGAAACCTTAAACCTTTAATACAAATTATCCCTTTTGGAATAGAAAAGAAATATGAAAAAGGTAGGGCAAACTCAATAACTTGTATCTTTAGTTTGTAATTTTAGAATTAACTTTCAATGTACAATTGTTTCTCAAACTTGGTTTACTATTATCTCTGTCTTATCCCACTTCATGCACAAACAAGATAGAAGTTCTGATAAATGATTTTGTAATTTAGATCAATTTTGTTGCCCAACTTTCTTCACTTTCAAGTGTTAATTGCAATAATGACAATTGATATTGTATCTAAAGGTTTAAACTGAATCAATGTTTTGATCATAAGGGCAAAGAAAAAAGCTTAGCAAAAGATTTTTAAATAACTCGATATTCAATGATTAAATAGAAAGCACTGAAAAAGAATGTCAAAACAACATGTAAAAGGATCTTTTAAACACTTACATTGCTGGAATTTTAATTTAAAAAAGGTTAGGGTTTAGCATAAGAACATACACATAAACTTAGACAATAAGGAAGAAACTTTAAAGGCAGATTGACAAAAAGGTAATCTCTCTTAGAGATGGTCCATCTAGGCAGGGATGAGACTTGTTTCTCAAACGACCAATCGTTGTATTTTTGCATTAACTAAGTTTTTTTTAATTCCCATAGAATGGTCAAGGGCTTTTATCATTGCTTTGACAAGATCCCAAATCAGTACAAACTGAATTAGGAATATCACATTCTATCAATAATGACAACAGCTATAGAGAGTCATAAACTAAAGAGCATTATGGTCTTAGGTTAGAAAAGGATATGCCTTGTATAAGCTAAAGACACTTCACCAATATTGTACAAAAGCGTGGGCATACACCTTATAAAGGATCCATAACTACCATTAATCAAATAAATTAAACATAACCTTTAAAAGTTAATTTAGCAAAAAGTTGTCTCTGACAATTGCATGCTGCACAAAAATAAATAACATGTGCATATAAAAAATGTGACGCAACTATAACCATATATAGATAGGATTCAACCTTAGAGCATTAGAAAAAAACACCAATTTATTCACCTTTTCTAGCTGAAACCACAAAATCAGTAAAAAGTGTAGAAAAATCAACCTAGCATGAACAAACCAAGCATAGATAGGAAAGAGGGATTATCAACGAAAATCAATTATATAAATTTTAGTTGAACAATCTTAAAGCATAATATGCTAATGGAAACAAATTATAAAAAATTAGGAACCCATCTCTGATCTCCAAATAGCAATCATCACGTCAATTAACAGAACTCGCATGCTTTAGGCCACAAAAAATTGCAAATTCATACATAGAAAAAAAACCCATAATGTACAGGAGTACCTGATCCAGTGTCAGAGAGTTAGCGAAGAGAAAGAAGTGAATAAGGAGAGAAAGACACAAGGAAGTCAATTGAGGCTACAATACCCTATTTAAGGAATCCTCAACAAGACAGACAAGCATTAGAAAACTAAGGTTTTAGAGTCACTCAAGCCCCTAATCCAGCTGTAAAAACACGAAGTAGTAATCAATCAATTGTTAGTTTCAACATTCACACAGAGAGATTTGACATAATTATAGACAGAAATCTTCTAATTCTAGAAGCTATCAATCCACTAGAATCAAAATATGTATTCGAGATCAAAATCACAAGAAGAGAAAGGAACAGAAGTTTGTTGAAGGGATGGTTGGTGACGCTGAAATGAGAGCTACATATGTACTAGATTGACCGACTCTTGTATATAAAGAGTGACCGTACATTGGGTGACTTGACGATTTTGAAGGTGACAGAGCAGGCTACAGCGGGATTTATACGTCATACAATGAACTCGTTTGGTTTCAAAAATTGTACTTCATTGTTGAGGAGATCAAAGACTAATAAAGAGACACAAAGAATATGAAAGAAGGATTAAGCAAAAGTCTCAAAGTTGTGGCAAAGTCTCGAAGTTGTGGATGTAAAGTATTAAAATGATGCAACAATATTTTAATTTTATTACTTTATTTAACATATGGTAGCAGTTTATTCTTATTGTTGCCTATTAATATTATTAAAGGCCATGTTTTATATAGTGTTGCATTTTATTAATTTGAAGCAACATATCTTAAAATGTTACAAATATAGTGTTGCTTAAAGTACTTTTTGTTAGAAACTAGAATATTTTGCTTTCTTCTTTTTTATTTTGATCATACAAACTTTTGGTAGATTTGTAGTAAGTAGCTATAACAGCATCAAAACATTCATGATCTTTAACATGTTACTTCTTACTCCATTATCTTCATGTCATTACTTATATATAGTATGTCTATGCATGTAGGCTCTCACATATTTCATAACATTAATGCTCATGAGTAAGGCTGTGAAGTCAAACCAACTAAAAATGAATCTTGAAAAAGCTAGAGTTGAAAAATTATGAAAGGTACATACGTTATGTTTCATGGAACTAAAGATCATGTTTTAATTAAATACTTCGTCCTTTTTATGTGTGTCTTTCTTATTTGATAGACCCTAAGATTGAGTTTTAGTTTTGGCACAATAAGGCCTTCAAATTTACCCATGGTATGCACTATGAAGGAGGAGAAATTTATAATTTTGGAGTAGATATGGATCATTTAACCATATTACAATCCATTTACATAATAAGGGACTTAGGCTATGCAGAGGTTGGAGTTTATTATTATAAATTTCCTTACGAGTCTTTTAAGGGTAGCAGTAGAGACTTAAGAAGTGAGGCTAACATCATCATCGTGATTAATTTAATTTAAAAGAAAGGTTATGAGACTGTGGACATATTTTCAGATAGTGTTATATATTCCTTATTGAGACATAACAAAGGTGTTTACAAGATGGTGAAAAAATTGATTGTGAGGTTGTAGAGAGTGATCAACCTACCTCTAGAGAGGGTAAACAACTTGACACAAATGAGGGTAAGGCTAGTGAATTTGATGATCCAATATATAAGGGTGAGGAAGGAGAAGTTAATAAATTCAATATTTTAGTTCAACTAATTCTGATGATATATTTGATGATGTCGATGGCGAAGAGGCTATGAATAAGGTTATTTATAGTGGTGTAAAAAAGGTCCCAACAAATAATATACAGATATACATACAAATTTAGGATATGAAAATTTTGATGATCTTAGGAGTGTGGCTGCCTATTTAGATGAAGAAGGGAGATAAAGGCCTAAGTTCCAAGAATTTAATGTATATGACGATATATTAAGGCCAATTGATTTAAAGGATGCTATGTAATTTGATTTGTTAAATTCATTTAGGTAAGTTATAGTGCAATATGTTTGTTAGTCTCTAATAACACCTAAAAGGGGTGAATTAGGTGTTCAAAAAATTCAATAATTTTTCTAACTAATATACCTAATTAACAACAATCAATATAAATATGAATGAAGGAATTGCTTAATATAAAATAATCAAACAACTAAGCAATAATTTAAAAAGGATAAAGAGGAGAGAATGCAAACTGATTTATAGTGATTTAACAAATAACCCTTGCTTATGTCCACTCGTAAGACTCCTCTTGGAATTCTGTTATAATTCTTCTTTTAAGGTGAAGAATAATCTTTTGTACAATCTTTCTCAGTAAAGATGAACTCTTCTTACAATCTTCTTCTAAGGTGAAAATGAACCTCATCTTTACTGAGAAAGATTACGGATGGGGTAGGGGGTGGAGGGTGCGGGGATTTGAGGTTCACCTTAAAAGAAGATTGCAAGGTTCAGCTTCACCTTGCTTAAAATACCTTACTTCATCACTTGATAATCCAAAATGGCTTACTCACACAAATATGATATAATGCTCCTCAAATGATTGAAAAACACTTTGAAACATATGTACAACTAAAAATACTTTGATGCTAAAAATAATGGGAAAACAATTTTTATAGTGTTTTGGGACTTATAACTAGTTGTTACAACTACTATATACACTGCGCTAATCATCTACATATGTATTAATAGCAGCATATTCACTACTTGTTAGATATTGGTTGACTAATATGATAGACTATTCGATCAGTGTATCAACCAATAACCTATATTGTTTGATCAATATGACAGATTGGTCAACTAGTGCATTAATCAATTTTACAACGAACTCTCAATACTTCAAATTTAACAAATTTAACTTATATTGGTCAACCAATTAACTAATAACATGATTTTAACAACTTCAAATGCTCAAAACCAATTTGTTTAATTGAAATATGATTTAAAACTTCTAAAAATTTTCTCTTAATATTATTTGAAAGATCATGAGGCTTTTAAATCAAAATCAAAAGCTTTAATGTCTCTTGATGAATAAAAGACTCATACAATGAAGTAAGATGGAATGATAATGCATGGTAAGCCTTTTGGATAATCAAATTAACAAAATGAGATCACCAATAATAATACAAAATATGAACTGACCTTGATGAGCCTTGACCTTCTTTTATTCTTGTTTTTATGTTAATTTCATCAATTGTATACTTCAAATCTAATTTGAAATGACCTTGATGAGCCTTTAAAATGTTATTACTCTCTCTAAATATAATATCATCAAACATTAAGCTAACATTAAAAAGAATGAATTTGATCAAGATTGGCAAGTTTTCTCACTAGAGAATGTTATTGAATATTTAAAGAGTCAAAACAAAAGGTCAATTTTGATTGTGTTTAATTTGAAAAATCTCCAATTTCGGTATTATGATTAATTTGAAAGATTCAATTAAAGCACTAAAGCAAGGTTTAACAAAATTAGAGGTTGGAGTTGTAACAAATAAAAACATAATTGCAATATCTAATGATCAATTTCATAAAAGAACGCATAATTTTCAAAGCCCATAAAATTTAAAAATTAGAAATAAAAAAAAGTTCCGAAAATACCATAATTAAACAAAATTAAATTATTTAAAGAAAAGAGTGAATTTTGTTTATGATTTTGAAGATGTAAACAATATGAAAAATAAAAGAAAAGATAAGAAGACAGCCTTTAGATTAAGAATACTGGTCATCCACAAGACTATATTGGTATTACAAGAGTTGGTCTTAAATAGGATATATGGAGTAGTCTTGAACAGACGAGAAAAAAAGTATAAAGGTGTGGTTTGAAATTGTTATATTGGTCGACCATAGATCCATATTGATTGAACAATAACTAGTTTGGTCGGCTGTCATATAAAGCCATTCGATTTATAAACTCATTGGCAAGAAAAAATTTCTTAGATAAAGGGATGTTGGTAGGTCACTAGAAGATACTGATTGACCAATGTGCATAGGTTATTAACTAAAGGAGCAACCAAGCTCCATTCAAACTTACTGAAAAGTTAAAAGAATGTTAGAAATTGTGACCTTGATTAACTACTAAAGGAAATTGATTGACTAAAAAGAAAATTTGGGCGATCAGATAAGCAACTAAAAACCAAAAACCACTGGAAAGTAAAAAAGGGTGAATTTTAAAGATATAAATTGACCACACTAAGATATTGATCGACTAGTTAACCAGAAAGTTTAAAGAACAATCTCTGAAACTCTAATTAAAACATCAAAACTTCAATAAAAATCTATTAAGGCACATATCAATCAACTGAATATCAATCAAAGAATTTAATCATATAAAGGGCCTTATAAAGAAGAATTCCTATCAAATAAATCTAATTTTCTTCCAATTGAACAAGATTTATCCTTATTCAAAAATTTATAAAAATAATAACCAAATTGATGTAAATTATAACTTAGTGACCTTATCTTGCATATAGTCTCTAAATCTAGGTCCTAAGGTTCACACTTTTAAAAATACTTTATTCATACTTCAAACTCAAATAATCATCACCAAAGAGTTATACTCAAATTGATGTATAAATGCAAGTAATCTATATTTCTAAATTATGAACTAATAATTACCTCATTTTAAACATTACTTGTAAGAGATTTAAATAAAGATTCTTCTTGAATTCTTAATCCATTAGTGCCATCTCATCCTTCTCGTCTTTCTCACTTAGTTGAACATTTTAAGAAGTCTTGATGTTTAATTTTAGGGGTTAAGTTCTCCATATCCTATAACAGCATCCATAAGACTTTCTTGGAGTTAGGAAGGTTAGATTCATCAAGATGAAATGCATAAACTTATTAATGATACTATAATCTCTACTATATACCATTTGTTCTTATTTTTCTAATAGCCTTATAAATCAATGTAATCAATGTATTTTAGGAACCAAATAAACTTTGTTCCTTAGTTGCTAAATTTCTTTTTTATTTTTAATGAACACTTTCAAGGTTTTGTTTGCCATTCTTTGTTTGATAAAGCAAAATATACCATCTTTTCCAGAATTATTATAAAAATGAAATACCATATTATATGAGTAATAATGATGCATAAATGCATTACCTTGAAATCTATATGTGTAATATAATAAGGAAGTTTACTATGGACATTAAATGTGTTGAATGGTCTCCTAGAGTGGTAAAAAGTCTTACCATGATTATATGTATAATGCATACTATTAGACCGCTAAGTTCGAGATAAGAGGATCATGCGGGCTTTGGAAAGCTTTGACCAGTGTTTGACACGCAGAACAACAAAACAAGGCAAAAACTTGGGATGAGGCAAGGACGAGAAGGGGCAATGTCAATCATTGGCATGCATTGGTGGAAATCATCGACGAGATGCAAGATTCGAATGTGAGAGCAAAAGAAGACTTAAGACTGACTTCAAATGGAAGGTTCGCTGGATCACATGCACGACGAGAATATGCGAGAGATCCAATGTAATACCTACATACCCCTAGAAGGATATGCAAATGCCATATAAAGCATAACTAAATGATACGAAACATTTTAAAGCACTTCCAGAAACTCAAGCAAACATACATTACATATCATTAGATGTTATTGTAAACAAAATATATCAAACATATTGAACTATTCCGAATACATGCCATAAGTTCCAAATCCAACCTGTATTAAGGTTATTACATACCATTAAACAAAACACAAAATACACCATATCTCATCACATTGAAATACAACTCAAGCTTAAACACAAACAAAATAACTTCTAAAATAGAACACATTCTTCTTGGACATTTTGGTATTCTTTGTCCCAGTCCTTAAATCTTCTTATCAAAACCTAAACAGAGGCAAAACCACCGTGCTAAGCATAAAGCTTAGTAGGGAATAACTAAACATAATGCATAATGGTGACTGTTTCTAATAGTCATCTAACAATCATATATACATATTCAAATCATATCACAACAATTTTTAACTATTCATATTATAGAGTAATCCAAATATTATGTCTCAAAACAAAATATGATTCATCAATACAAAACATTCTTGCATTAGAAAAAAAAACTCATAAATATCATAGCAGAATATAAAAGTATCATAATTGAATATCAAAACAGGATATAATCCTTTCAGATCAAAATATAACTTGTATCATACCAGAATATGTTTTGTATCAAATCAAAACTTATCTTATATCATATTAGAACTTGTTTATATCAAAACTGAACATGTATCAGAATACAAAACATGTTAGCCTACTAATCCTTTTTACAGAAGGGGTAACAGGACCAGCACAAGAGATGCCTATGATTGGTATCACATAACAAGAGAGACTTATGTTTCAGTAATGGGAGACACCAAAGTGTCAATATCAGGAGACACCTTAGTGTCATAGAAGCAGCTATAGACCCTTCTAGGCATGCATATTTACTAACTACTAGGACTTGGTTGTTTTAAAACAAATCATTCCAAGTTTCAGAATCATTTGCAAAAAATGTAGTGCATAACATATGTCTTTATTCCATTTTTCTCAAATTGAACATATAAATGCACATCCAAACAAACTTAACATACCTTATGAGCATAAAACATTTGCAATAATGCATCATTAAGTGCATTATGTATTTACACATTACATATAATCATACAAATTTCCAATTCATAAACAATCATATTCAATTCACATCATATAAACCCTTTGAAACACACTTGTATTCATAAGCACACATTCATCCTCGAACAAACCGTACATTTCAACATTAGACACATTATTTGTTACCCACACATTCCTTAAGTAATTACCTGAATTAACAACCAATAACTAAATTAACTATTACTCAATTAATCTAACATCATATAGGTTGATTTTCAACCTTAATTAAGTCTAATTAAAACATTATTAAGTACCTTAACCTTATATAGTCTGACAATTGTCTAAAACCAACATTTTCTCTTTCCTAAGTACTTCCCAAGACCGTGGGAATAAGCCTTATAAATCTCACGATCATGGGATGAGTGAACTGAAGGTTCACTCACCCACAACCTCCAATTTGTTTTCAAAACTTGACTTCTTCACTTCCATTTGACACACCTTCACCAAAGTCCATCAGTTTCACTTCAATTCTACCTTGTTCATGCTTCAATACCTTATTAAATTCATGACCAAATCAATTCAAAAATCATTCATAAGGCAACTCACAATCTATGATCTTTCATGCATAAAAATCCAAAGCAAAACTATCAGCAACTATCATGTTCCAAACCTCAATTCATCATCAGTTCAATACATATTCTATCCATTTCAAACATCAAATAAGTCATAACATAACATGCTATCAAGAGTAGAATTCCCTTACCTATTTAACTTCAAAGAACAAGCCAAACTAGCCTTCTAAGCAACAAGCACAATTCTTAACACAAAGAAAACAATAGCACAGAAGATGACAAGGTCTAACTTCCTTGATGCAACATCTTGATGTGGTAATTAAGCACAACATAAGCTAAAAACTCAAGATTGGAAAAGTATGGTATTTCGAAGGTGAATGAGCAAAGAGAAGGATGGGTTACAATAGAAATCAGCTAATACATAAGGCCATGCCATGTGTAATGTTGGGACCCGATCTGGGAATCGGACCCCAACCGGAAAACGAAAAACATAAATCTAAAAACAAAGGTGACGGAACGAATCAAACGGAACTTAAAACAAAAGAAAATCGAATAGCGAAAGAATCGAATCAAACGAAAGGCGAATCACAAATCAAAATGAAACGAAGGAACGGATCCTAAAACAAAAGAATCGGACGGATCGGAAAATCATAAAGCGGACACGAAATCAAAAGCGAAAGAATCGAAAGCGAATCGAATACGAATCGAAATCAAAGCAAACGAACAATTCAATCGAACTGAAACAAATTCCGACATCCGAGTCCGTAAACTTATAAATAAAACAAACTTGTCGCGTTGGAAACCTTAAGACATCTAATCTAAGCCAATCAAAATCCGATATAAATTTTTTTCTTCTTTTCATCTTATTCATCTTTATTTGATCTCATACAAAACGAAACAATACAATTTCCCCATTTGGAAACTTATCCTCAAACAAAATTCAATTCATAAAATTATTCTTAATCAAGTAATATCTCAATTTCATCTATAACAAAACCTATTCTTATTCTTATTTTTCCTTTTGTCATAAAAACTATCACACATATCCATATAACAAAAATTGGGCAGCATAACG
>JANVCQ010058869.1:0-10463 GCA_025531925.1 Erythroxylum plowmanianum
TTATTAACTTAGAGAAAGATTATGACTAGATACTTAGGAAAATTATGTAGGGATGCTTGGAAGTTAAGAGAGTTCTTATGACCTATATATGGGTTATTAAGGATTTGTATGAAGGAGTAAAGACTATAGTAAGGATGATAGAAAGAGATATATAGTATTTTCTATTCGATAATGAGCTACATCAAGGCTCCTCATTAAGCCCCTTTTTGTTTTTAGTAATGATGGATGAGCTCATCAAGAATATCTAATAGAATGTGCTTTAGTGTATATTGTTTGCTGATAACATTGTTTTAGTTGATGAGATAAAATTGGTGTCAATATCAAGCTAGAACTTGGGAGGGATACTTTAATGACATTATTTTAGTGGACAAGATAAAATAGAATGTCAATATCAAGCTAAAACTTGGGAGGGATATGTTAAAGTCGAAGGATTTTAAATTAAGCATGATTAAAACTAAGTACTTATAGTGCAACTTTTCGAGCTATAGGATGATTTCCAATGTGGAGGTAAAAATTGGTTGAAAACTTATACTATAGAAAAAGTGTTTTAAGTATTTAAAATCTATCATCCAAAGTAATAGAGATATCGATGGATATATAGTTCACCATATCAAATCAAGGTGGTTTAAATGAAAAAGTACATCAATAGTTTTATATGACAAGAAAATATCACTCAAACTTAAAGTTAAGATTTATCATTTAAAAATTAGGCTGACTTTGCTCTATAGTGCAAAATGTTGACTCATCAAATAGGTACACAGTCATAAGTTAATAGTGATAGAGACAAAGATGATTAGTTGGATGTGCAATCTTATTAAAAGAGATAAGGTCAAGAATATAATCATCAGAGACAAATTAAAGGTGATTAATATTAATGAAAAATTAAGATAGACAAGAATTAGGTAGTTTGAACATATTAAGAGAAAACATCCTGAAGCTCCAGTAAGAAGAAACAAGAAGATTGTACTTAAGGACTGTAAGAGAAAAAAATGAAGACTTAAGAAGAACTAGAGAGAGGTGATCAAGAATAATATAACTTTGCTGGAACTTATTAAGGAAGTGATCTTCAATAGAAAACTTTAACATACTAAGATACGTGTAAATGATCTCAAGTAGAGAGGTCTTTCTTTCTCATTGATCTTTTAAACTTTTTTATTCAAATCTTATGTCTTGTATTTAGCCTAAATATTTAATATACAATACTTCTCTCTTAATTATTTAGCCTAAACATTTCCTTACATAGTCTAAAGATTTTCTTGTAATGATTTGTTTGTTTTTATGTGTTTACTTGTCTATTTTATTGTCTATTTATTTACTTATTTTATCTTTTATTTTTCCCTTATTCTGTATTTACTGTATTATTTATTATATTACCTGCTATATATTTTTATTTATATGTATGTATGTGTATATTTATTTATTTATTTATTATTAATATTTATTTTATTTTTACGTCAATTTTAATTATTATTATTTTAATTTTAATTTTAATTTTTATCACTTTATTATTTTAATTTTTTCATATAGATCTATTGAAAATAATATTTCTATTAATTAGGAGTAAAGTTGTGTATTTCTAGACCTTCTTAGACCAATGAATTAAAAATTATAACTTTTACTAAAATATTGTTGTTGTTGTAATTATTTGACGATTAGTCTTTGCCTTGAAGGTCCTTAAAGTGAAAATATGTTGATTGATTAAAGTTCGTGGAAGCTAGCAGACTTTTCCACCTTGACGTCACTATCTCTAGCCTCTATATATATAAGGAGAACCTTACAACAAACATAAAACATACCTTCTGTAACTCTACTTTCTCCATATTGGAATTTCAGTCAGGTACAGCCAAAGATAGAGCAATATAATATATATACCAGATGGAGTGCCAAAGGGCAACTAGATACGTGACTCTGCTGCTGATAATACTCATGATCGTGAGCAGTAGGTCAGTGGAGGCAAGAGCAATGGTAACTCCGAAGAAGATTAATAGCAGTTTACTCTTGCGAGAATTTGGATATACCAAACCAAAGCTAGTTTATTTTACAACCTCCATAAGATCATCGTCAACACCAAGCCCTACAATAACGCCTTAAGCGCCGTGGTTCCCATAATCTAGGTTTGTACTTAGGGATGTCAACAGGATGGTCTTTGTGTAGTTTACAGGTACATACCTAAGTCATGTTTGTCTTTGTGTTGGATGTGTGAGCTAGCTTTTGGCAGTTTTGAATTTTCCATTTTATCCTTCAATGTTCTTCAAATAACATTTCTTTTTGACATGATGTATGTATATTCTAGTTCTTCATGAATATTATATTTCTATATATGATAAATAGAAAAGTTAGAAATAATTGCAAGCACCTTTATGTTCCTGCATTTACCAAAATTTCAACCATAGTGAAAAACCACAGTGGTTAATTAAGTCGCAAACTTTTCGATTTATCCTTTGCACAAATAGAGTAAAATCTCACAAACGCAGAATAATAAAGACACCAAAATTTGGTAACGCAGTTCGGCACACTCTGTCTACGTCTGCGGGGTCCTCACCCAGATTAATCACTTTCACAGTCATTCAATAAAATTACACAAGATTGATATAACACAATACCACTCAATCTTTGTAACTGTCTCACAACCTAACTATTCGTGAAAGATTTCCACACTCGATAAGATGATCAACTTGTGTTAACCTCGTCAGAGGATTTGTCTAACTATTTTCACTCAAAACAATAATAAATAAAATAGCTCAAGTATTTAATCAACTGAAAATTAAATAACAAAGATACTTGAGACAAAGAAGACTTCCCTATGAATTTGTCTTCTAAAAATAACCCAGCAAAAAGCTTTCTTCATAAAAATCAATCGCTATACTCTACAGTCCACTCATCAACATGTTTCAGCCCCTTAAAAGAACAATGTGTGCAGAATTAAAAATGCCAAATGCACTCCCAACCAACAAAAATATTCAACACTAAAAGAAGGTTGTGCAGCCCCTCAATTTTGACATGTGACCACCATAACTCAAACAATATTCACTGCAGAATTTTTTTGCCGCAAACAGTTATCTTCAATATCATATATCACCAACAACTTCAATAGCCATGTGTGGACTGCTTTTCATGTGTTAATTGTGAGACAAAGTGCAGCCCAACCACCATGCGCAGCCAGCAATAAAGACTCCTTATTTCATACGTAGCAAAAAACCCATTAACAATACACCACCAAACTCACTAAAATCAATAATCTATATCATAATACTTAGCTCCTCCTAAAAAATCATGTGCGCAGCTGGAATTGCCTCCTTTTTGTACACGTGACACACCACTTAAACAAAACAATCCTTCTTAGATTTTTGCAACAACCCTCTAGGTTTTTTGTGACTTGTGTAAATATATGGACTTTTTCCAAAACCAGGAGATTTGCTCACATTTATTGGATAGGCTTAAAGATTTCACCGAAAATAGGATGCATATATTGGATAGAATTGTGGCAGCACACATCTTCTTAATTTCTATCATAGATGCAATCTTCAGTCCATATAATAATTCCAATTATTTTATATATCCAATTTAAAATGCCAAAATAAAATAAGATATATATAAAATATATCCTAACAATCTCCCCCTTTTTGGCATTTTTGTCTCAACTCAAGAACCACTCATATAAATGATAATTAGGCATATAGAATAGTAATTGTTGTTACTCCCCCTTAATGTAATAATCAAGTTCAAGTACCTACGCATAAACTAAGTCCAATCAACATAAGCCAAATCCAAGCAACAAAACCAAATCCGATCAATTCAAGCCAAATCCAAACAACAAAAGATAAAAAGTCCAAAAAAGAAGAAATATAAGCTTATCTTTGTATACCATCTCCCCCTTTGAGACAATAGATGACAAAAAGCAACAAATTAGGAAGCGTTCGGAAATTGAAGAACGCGTTGCTTCAAGTTACGAAGGGCTTCAGTGGCGACGTGAAGAACTCCCTCAATCCTCTCAATCTCAGAAAATAAGGCAGCATGAGGATTGACATTTGAGGATCTCGGGGCATCCGAAGAACCGAAGCAACATACGGCAAGTCCACCACTCGTGGTTGTCGAAAAATTCGTGGAGAAATGTTCATCAAAGGGATAGACTCCAAAATGCTTGATTCAAGCCTAGGTACCTCATGAGAATATAGAAATTGTGAAATTAAACATGGAAAGTATAAAAGAGAGTGAGGCTTACTCTCAATGGCCAGCATAATGAGACGCCCAAGATTGAAACTGACTCCTGTTCAAATGGCATAAAGAAGCTTGACTTGTGCGAGATAAACTGTCACGACATGAGTACTCAACATCCAATTAGATACAATCAACTTGAACAGCACAAAATATTTTTGGGTCAACATAGAAGATCGGAGAATAGAACTTGATGGCCAAGCAGTGAGTTTGCCATCAGTTAAAACTGTGGCAATCAAATCGGTCGAGAAATCCCACTCATGATCACATAGTAAGTCACCGATCATATTATCAAACCCCAAAAATACATTCAACCGAGTAGTATCGAAATTAACTACCCGCCTTCTCACATAGACAACCTCAAAAGAGATAGCATCCACATTCAAAATGTCACATGCCAAATTTGAATAAAACTCTTTTACTAGCATAGAGTCGTAATGCTGAGGAAGAAGGGATGCATGTAACAGGGAGAGCTCCGAAAGTAGAGTATGCAAACCATGACTCTGAAACTCATCCAAATTAATTAGCCGATCCATCACAACCCCAATATCTGACAGTGTATGCCACTTATGCTCGGCTGTTGAAGTATAGAAAGTGAAAGACAATGTTTTGTCAACTGGTAGTCTGGCGGAGGGATGATAACGAGGTGGTCGGACAGACTTGTGACACTTGATCTTAGTACGCCTTCTTGGAGTCGGAGGAGGTACCGGCGGTGGAGCATACTGAGTTGGAGGAGGTACTTCAAAATCGGAAGAGGAGTCTTCCACCATGGACTCGATCACTCGAGTAACATCATCAATATAATCATTACAATTCGAGACATCGGGAATGTCAATAGGCACTGTCGAAGAGGATCCTGCACCTATAAAACTTCTGCTAGATCCAGGATGAAACTGCAAGCAACTTGAATGTCGCGTAGGGGCTGTTGTCTTTTTCTCCAAAACTGGGTTTAAAATCTTTTGTTTGTTTTTGCCCATATTTCAATGTCAATTAATCAGAGATTAGCAATACAATATATACACAATCCAGATACCAACCCAGTCAGCTCAAATTCCAGCAAGTTGTGAGACTCAAATTGAAGAAATTACCATAAATACACAACCCACAGTCAACCAAAAATACAGTTAATAAACTCAGAAGCGTCAATACCCATTCAAATCAGATTCAACACAGTAGATATCAGAATAGTAGTGACCCATGCAATTTGGCAGAGAATCCCCCAAAATTCACAACCTCAATATCAGAACAAGAGAAACAACCACTTAGTCAGCATCAAATACGACCCAATCAGTGAAGAAAATGAAGAGAAAAACACTATCAGATGCTGAATACAACCAAGAAACTGAGCAACACCAATACCATGGGATTGTTGAAGATAAAGAGAAGACTTGCTTGGAGAGGAAGCTAGCTTGGGTGGAAAGAAGACTTGAGTGGAGAGAGACTAACTTGGAGAGAGCTTGCATTGGAGGGAGCTTGCGTTGAAGAGAGCTTGCATTGGAGGGAGCTTGCGTTGAAGAGAGCTTGCTTGGAGGGAGAGCTTGCGTTGGAGAGCTTTTGGAAGGTGGCTTGCGATGACAGTAGATAGAAGAAGAGGAAAAGAATTAGGGATTTAAATCCCTCACTAAAAAGAAATGCTGCGTTTTCTTTCCTTTTTTTGATTTTTTTGCATTTCTTTTTTCTTTTTTACCGAAAAATAATAAAAAAATAAAAAATAAAAAAATAATAGGAAAGGGCACAAAGTCCCAAAGCTCCTATAAGCTGTTCATACCTTACCGCTTTAAGAGATTTCGTGAAGATATCCGCCAATTGTTTTTCGATAGATACATGAGACAGGATGATTGCATTGCTTTCTACGCGTTCTCGAATAAAATGATATCGAAGATCAATATGCTTTGTCCATGAATGCTGAACAAGATTTTTCGAAATATCAATTGCACTTTTATTGCCGCATAAAATTGTTAACTCGTTCTGGTCAATCCCATAATCCTTTAACATTTGTTTCATCCAAAGCAGTTGTGAACAACAACTACCTGCAACTATGTATTCGGCCTCAGCAGTCGAAAGTGAGATTATATTTTGCTTCTTGCTATACCAAGAGATTAAATTATTTTCCAAAAAGAAATAGCCCCCTGAAGTACTTTTGCGATCATCTAAATTTTCAGCCCAATCCGCATCACTGTATCCAGCTAGGTAAGATGTTGAATTTGATGTATACCATATCCCAAAATCTGATATTTCGCTTACATATCTAAAAATCCTCTTGATGGCTGTCAGATGTGTTTCTTTTGGATTCGCTTGATAGCGAGCACATACACCAACACTATAGCAGATATCTAGCCTACTAGCAGTCAAGTACAATAAGCTGCCAATCATGCTGCGATATAAACTTTCATCAACACTTTTCCCATTATCATCTTTGTTTAATGTCATTGAGCTACTCATGGGTGTTCTTGCATGTCTAGCTTTTTCAAGACCAAACTTCTTTATTATGTTGCGAACATATTTTGTTTGCGATATGAAGATTCCATCCTTCACTTGTTTCACTTGCAAACCTAAAAAGAAGTTTAACTCACCCACCATACTCATTTCAAATTTAGATGTCATTAGCTTAACAAATTCTTTGACCATTTTTAAATGTGTAGCGCCAAACATAATATCATCAATATAAATCTGAGCTATCATAAAATCATATTTAAACTTTTTAATAAACAAGGTTTTGTCAACATTACCTCGTTTATATGCCTGCTTGATAAGATATTGAGTGAGTCTTTCATACCATGCTCTCGGTGCTTGTTTGAGTCCATAAAGTGCTTTATTCAATTTATAGACATAATCTGCATGTGTTGAATCAGTGAAACCTTTCGGTTGTTCCACAAAGACTTCTTACTGTATAAACCCATTCAAAAAAGCGCTCTTTACATTCATCTGGTAAAGTTTAAAACCTTTTATACAAGCTATGCCCAATAGTAATCTGATCGATTCAAGTCATGCCACAGGTGCAAATGTTTCATCGAAATCTATTCATTCCACCTGAGAATATCCCTGAGCTACTAACCTTGCTTTATTCCTGGTAACCTTACCCTTTTTTATCTGTTTTATTCCGAAACATCCATTTTGTACCAATTACATTTGTAGTTGGTGGTCTTGGCACTAATTCCCACACATCATTCTGTGCAAATTGAATCAACTCTTCTTGCATAGCTGCTATCCAGTATTCATCTTGTAGTGCTTCTTTGACGCTTTTTGGTTCAAGCGAGGAAGTATAACACAAGTATCCTATAAGTTCTCTATAATTGACCCTTTCTCTCTCTCTTGTTTTTCTTCTTTCACTCATATCCCCAATAACATTTTCTTCTAGATGGTTTCTTTGGATTCGAGATGAAGAGTCTTGGTTCAAATCATCTTCCAATGAATTGGTTGTATCATCATCTGAAGTAACTAAAAACTCTTCAGTTTCTGCAATTACTTCCTCAGCAGTAACTAACTGTAAACCACTTTCTGCAGCTGCTTCATCTGCAGTAACTAGCTGTAAGTCACTTTCTGCAGTTACTTCATCTGCAGTAACTAACTTGAAATCTGGAGAATTCTTCACTTTTGTTTCATTTCTGGTTTAAGTTGATTTAGATGATTGGTTGCTATTTTTCTCTTCAGCTATATGATCACTCATCAAGGATGCATCATCTATCACAACATTGATGGATTCTTGCACTTTCCTTGTTCTTTGATTATAAACTCTATAGGCTTTACTATGAGTTGAGTACCCAATAAAGACTCCTTCATCACTTTTGTTTTCAAATTTTCCAAGTTGCGCACGATCTCGAAGAATATAACACTTGCTTCCGAAGATATGAAAATAGCTCACATCTGGTTTCTTTCCTCTCCAAAGTTCATATCATGTCTTGTTTAGAAAGTTTCTAAGGTATACTCTATTGCATATGTAGCAAGCTGTGTTCACCACTTCAGCCCAAAATCTCATAGACATTTTGTGTCCATTCAGCATATATCTGGCCATTTTTTGAAGTGTTCTATTTTTCCTCTCTGCAACTCCATTTTATTGTGGAGTTTTAGGTGCTGAAAATTCTTGTGAGATGCCATACTCATCACAAAACTCATTAAAGCTTGCATTTTCAAATTCTCTTCCGTGATCCGATTGAATTCTCAATGTAGTCAAAATTTTCAGATTCACCACCTACACACATAGGCTTCTAAAAGCCTTAAACACATCTGATTTTTTTTACAAAAATGCTACCCAGGTATATCTCGAATAATCATCAACACAAGTTAGAAAATATTTCATTCTACCAATACTCTTATGTTGTGTTGGACCAACCAAATCCAAGTGAATCAATTCAAGTATATGAGATGAGGTAACATATCTAACCTTTTTGTGCGACACTCTCAGTTGTTTTCCCATCTGACACGCACTGCAAATTGATTTCCCTTCTTTGTTCATTTTGGCTAAACCCCTCACAACCTCCAATTTTATCAATTTGTTTATAAGATCAAAATTCACGTGTCCAAGCCTTTGATGCCTTAAATCAATATTATTTTCATGAGTGGCCGACTTACACGTAGTCATGACTTGCAGCATGTAACAATTGTCAACTAATCGCTTGCCACTCACAATACATTCTCCTTGTTCAGTAAATACCTTACATTCATCACTTGTAAATTTAACTAACAAACCATCACCACATAGTTGGCTTATACTTACCAAATTTGTTTTCAAACCATCGACACGAAACACATTCTTGAGAGGAGGTAAACCATTCACGCACAATGTTCCTCTACCAATCATGGAAGCTTTTTTTCCATCTCCGAAAGTCACATGACCATCCATACAAATCTGATAATCAGTCAAGTAGGTCTTTTCCCCCATCATATGACGTGAACATCCACTATCAAAATACCAACCATGTTGTAACGTTGCCTTCATCGATGTACAAACTACGAGAGCTTGCAATTCACTTCTTTTTACCCAAGAAGATCTAGATGCTGAGGATTGATGTTGAAATTTTTATGAAGTGTGCATACTTTTTCGGCCTTGTCTTCTTTCAAACAACATCTGTAGCAATTGATAACACCTCGGCCTTATATGCCCAACCTCCCCACAAAAATGACATGTGGGTATAAATCTTCGACTCTTTTTTGGTGCTTCTACCTCTTGGGTTGATTTGAATATGTCAAAGTTTCCTTCATTAACTTTTGAATACTCACCTTTGTAACCGATGCCTTCAAGATTCCCTTTGGCCTTACCAGTTTTAATAAGCTTATCCCATTTTTTCGTGCCTTTATTTAACATTCTCAATCCCTTTTCAGTACTTACCAATTTCATTCTAGCTTCACCAAGCTCATCCGAAGTCAACATCAGCTTCTTTTCTAATTCTTGTATGGTATTTTTCATGCAAAGATTCTCTTCCTTCAATCTTTCATTCTTTTTATGCATTTTACCCATTTTCATACAAAGCCTTGTAATCCTCGTAAATATCCCCATTTTTATCATCAAGGCCACTTTTGTCACTGTCATAGTCTGATATTGAATCCCAAGTCAAACTGATTTCGAGATTTTCAAATTTTCTCCCTGTTTTGCCTTCAATTACTTCCTTCTCAGTTATTGTTAGACAAGTAACTGGACTTTTGTTATGTAATGCAACCAATGCAGCATTGTTTGCTATTTCTTCTTCACTGTCGAAATCACTTTTAGAATCATTTTCACTCTAGGTGGTTATGAAGGACTTTCTCTTTGCTCCTTCAATGTATTAGCACATTCAGATTGAATATGTCCGAACCCCTGACATTCATGACACTGAATTCTTCTTTCCTTCTGTTCTCTTCTTTGTGTCTTGACTTGTTGTCTTAGGTTGTTACTTGATAAATTTCTACCATATTGTCTAAAGTCGGGTCTGTCCTTTTTCATTCTTTTCAGCCATTTACCGAAATTTCGAGTGAGTAAAATGATGCCTTCATTTTCATCTGATTCATCTTTTGCATTGTTCACATTTTTTCTAGCTTCCACCTGTAATGCCAATCCTTTTCTTCTTTCTTGCTTACCTTTTAAGAGATTCATCTCAAAATTTGTAAGAATGTTGGTAACCTTTTCCAATGACAGATTATCAATGAGCCTCCTCTATTGCTGCAATTTTTGGAATAAATCTTGGTGGCAATGATCTCAGCATTTTCTTGACCAATTTCACATTTGAGTACTTCTTTCCCAATTGATGAGCTTGATTTGCAATATCTCTCAATTT